>JAIUCV010001285.1:0-126149 GCA_026724425.1 Erythrophleum ivorense
TTATTTGTTTTCCAAGTTGACAAGCCGTACAAAGAGGTAGGCTGTCTTTATTACAAGATAATTTATTGGAAGAAATAACAGAACGAAGAGATTCATTGTTTAGATGCCCAAGACGCTTATGCCAAAGACTTGGAGAGGAGGCAGTGAGCGCAGAGGGCTGAGAAGAGGAAGATGAGGCTGGAAGAGGATATAGATCACCGGTGCTGTCACTGCGGAGAAGAATTCTCCTGGTTTGAAGATCCTTCACAGAGAAACCAAATGGGTCAAACTCAACAGAACACCAATTATCAATGGTAAAGCGACGAACAGAGATAAGGTTTTTGACAATTTGAGGAGTAACAAGGACATTATTAAGAGAGAGGGGACGAGTTTGAGAGGTGATAAGAGAGTTGCCTGAAGCGATAGCAGGGATTGAGGAACCGTTACCCACAACAACAGAGTGAGCGATGTTTCGATTAAGAGCAGAATTGAGGATACCTGGAGTGGAAGCGAGATGAGTGGTGGCGCTTGTATCCATGAACCAACTCGTGGCAGATGGATCAGGTAGAGTCATGGTGTTGTAAGCTTCAGAAAAATCCGTGGTTGGCTGGAAACCTTGGTCGACGACATTTGCAGAAGAGGAGCGTGGAGGAGATGGACGAGGGCCCAGAATCCTGCGTGGATCGTTAGGGAATGGGTAGGAGCTCCATGGGCCAAACTGATATTGCCATTGATGAACTGGGCCGGGCCAATATTGATTTGTAGCCCAGTTCGGATATGTAGGGCGTGGAGAAAAATTGTGGCGGCCACGGAATCGATTTCCATTGTTGCGTCTGTTTCCGCGATGGTGGAAGCCGGGCTTTGGAGCAGGAGGTCGCTGAAACTTGGGTTGGTCACTTGACACGGTCAAGGCTGCAGACGATGATGGATGATCAGAGTGGGAGGCCACAGTTTTGTGTGATTTCTTTAGACGAGTTTCCTCCGATTCAAGCATCGAGCGAGCGACTTCGAAAGTTGGGAATGGTTCACGATGTTTGATGACATTGATGATGTTATCAAACTTGTTGTTGAGCCCATTCAGCATGTATGTCACCAACATACGATCGGGAACAGGGGCATCAACGTTCGTGAGGAGATCGGAGATGGACTTAAGTCGTTGACAGTAATCGTCGACAGAGCTATCTCCGATTTCTGTAGTACGCAGCTCAGTGTCGAGCTGAATGGCCCGAGCCTCTTTATTGTTGCGAAACAGATTCTCGATACGTAGCCAGATGTCTCGAGCAGTGCCTCCGGCCTGAAACGTCTTTTTGAACAGAGGTTGGGCAAGGGTTCCATAGATCCAGAGTTTGATGAGACCATCACGCTTTTGCCACGGTCCGTCGTTGTCGCCATTGGGAACAGTGGTGCCATCAACGTGACCCACAACATCAAAGGTGAGGCAGTGCGTGAGAAAGAGTTCACGCCACGCATCGTAGTTGTGGTCATCCTGGTCGAGCATGAGAGGGATGTGCGATTTGATGTTAGTAACACCGAATGCTCTTTCAAGGGCCATTAGGAAGAAAGAAGTGGAAGAGAGCAAGAAAAAAAAGAGAAAGAAAATCGAATATAGGAAGAAGAGAGATGGTCAGGAGCGTGAGAGCTCTGATACCATGAAAATCGATGAATTTCCCTTGGAGGGTCTCTGTATTTACTTGTCTGAATATATAGAGTACATGAGCGTAATCATAGGGATTTACCCTTGCTGTACAAGACTGTAATCGGGTCATATCTAATCAAATTAAATACAGAATATTCTTGATATCTATCACGGCATGTAGGACAACATGCACTATTGCAAAGCCATCTATTAATGCAACGAAGGTGGAATTTGTGCATGCAGTCTCTTAGCCTAACATAACCAAGACCTACGTTGAGATCTTCGAGGCAGATTGGGCAATCTCCTTGGCCCATGAATCTTCGCAGCTTCTCTTTTCTTCTTTGTGATAAATATCTTCTCAGCTTACTAATGAGTATATGGTAAACATTTACGGAGATAAAAATGGTGATGACGCCGGCAACAAGGCCCAAAGCTAGCCACAAAACTCGCATCGCGACAACGGGAATCTCAGAATTCTCTGGCTCTTCGGCAGCATAGATACTCCCATATAAGAAAGCCAATGAGTGAAACCCAAAATAAACGAAAGAGGTAAAGCCATGAAATAACACTTCACATAACGTAAGCTCTTCAGTGGATCTGGCTCGACGAGAATGAGCCATTCAAGCACCAGATTCCAAAGAAAAAAAGTATAATTTTTGCAAGTATTCTTAATTCATCCAAATCTAGTTAGACGCTCATGTATATATATATCCCTTGATTTTCTCTTGATTCTGTTTTTATCATATCCCTTGACCACTACATTCACGTCATTTTGTTCTGTTTAAATTTTCTCTTTTTAATGCTGAAAAATATAATCACTGATTCAATCCTTTTTTTTTTGGCGTTTTGTATGTTAGTTGGAAGTAAAATCGTTATTGGTAATTCTTAACCATCAAAATAAAAATAAATAGTGGTAGTAATTATAAGCTATCCTTTTTTTAAATCTGTGTGTTAATCATGTGTGTGTAATAGTTATAATTTCCTGTTGGACTAATATGAGGAAGAAGAAGTAGAGGATCTATGAAAATAGCCAACAAGCATGAAAGGGCAAAGAATATTTAAGAACTTATTTATCATAGATTGATCGACCTCATCAACCTTGCAGGTAAAGTAACGGTACCGGGAAAAACAGATTAGACATTCTACCTTTGTGTATAGCACAGGAAGTGAAGTCTCGAACTCTCGACGATGTGGAAATAAGCGCTCGACTTCGAATCTGACTGCACAAAAATAAAATAAAAAGACAATCTTTTAGACATCAAACAATCTTTTAGACATCAAGGATGCGCATTTTGTAGAGGAAATGAGCAGAGCCGTGCGTACGTGTATTTCAAAGACACATTTGCTTATGGCAGCAAAAAAATAATATTTTCTAAGGGCAGCAATTTTTGTAAAATACATTATAGACTTTTAGTTATAATGCATATTAATGAATTTCTACATATATGGACATGGACATAGCCTACGGTTATTTAGAAGTTTTATATGGGTTAAAGTAGTTTACATTAATATATAAAAGTGATAACATTTAAGTCACTAAATAAAAAAATATAAATTAGGGTAGGATACAATTATACTAAGCAGTTTTCTTCTTCTTTTAACTGAAAAATAAACTTTAAACAAGTGCATTAGAAGCAAAAGCTTTTTGACTCCAGCAATCTCATCCGATCGTTGACAAATGCATTAGACACAAAGCTTTTCAACTCTAGTAATTAGTTACAATTAAGGTAAAAGTTTTTTTTTTTCAGTTACTCCTTAAAATTTATATACAGTTTTCATCCATTTTTTTTCAAAATTAAAATAGTAATTTAAAGAAGAAAATATAACGAAGATCTTATCTATAAAAAATAACTGCTAAAAAAACTGATAAACAATATTGATTTTGAATGTTTGTCAACGATTTTGTAGAAAAGAAAGAAAGAAACAACAATTTTTTTTATTAGTTTTATTTTTTTGCTGTGACAATTATATTTATTTGTATAAATTTTTATTTTTCTTATAAATGAAGGCATTTTTTTTTCATTCGCTTATGGAAGTCGTTAAGGCTCGCGGCTCTGGAAAAGAGGAAAGCACTCCTTCGACAAGCTTAAGTAACGTTATATTTCAGCTAGTAAACAATTTCTTATAATAAACTCGAACCACATAAGATCTCAGTTAGGTTCGGTCATACAATGTCAGAAAATAGACCCTCATCAGTCATCAGGTTTATAAAAGAATCACGCATTTATAAACCAAAACAATCAATTGATTTATCGAGATATTGTCAGTAAAAAATAAGGAAATACATGTAAACATATTGCCTTTAAAATAAAGGATAGCTAAGGATGAGAAAGAAGGAAAACTTAAAACTTTGGATATTTTTCATTTGTTTTCATCTTTACGAAATGGTTTACAAGGGTGTTATATAGTAGTTCATGGAACAATCCAGAAAATTAGTCATTCTTATCTTGATGGATACCATCAGAGGTGGTGGTGAGATGGTAAAACATATAACCAATGATATGAACACAAGAAAACGGGATGTATATCAGTTTCACAACCCAATGAAATAATAGTCTACCATTTGGTGTTTCTCAAGCTTTTGAAATAGCTCATTTCCCCAAAAGCCTTGGAAAATTTTAAGCCATATCGCATAATTTCACTACATTAATATTTACGCACAAAACGTGCACAACTAAGATTATATGGTGAAGAAAATGGTAAATAAAACCCTTTCGATATAAAAAAGGTGGTAAATAAATAACATTTACCGTCAGTATAATGGAAACATATGATGACCTAAGTGAGCTCTTGAGTTCTGATGTGGAAATGCTATTTAAAAAACAAAAGAGTGACATAATAATATGGTGGAATGTTGGTGATTCGAGGGACTGTTTGGGTGTACATCCATTTGGTTTGGACTGTCAGATTGAGATATATAAGCACGAAATCATAATTTGGTAATTGATTTACCTGATAGTATATCTTCAAATCATCTCTCTCTAAGCATATTAGCTACCCGGTAATTGTGTCTTTTATTAGACTCGTCCATCGGTGTATGTCCCCAGCTAGAGACAAAGAAGAAGAAGAAAAAAAAAATCATAAAGGAAGCGTACACAAATTAAGATTTCAAAAACTGAGATAGAACATGTACATGTCTGTCAGGTTACGATCTGCCCCAGCTGATAAAAGCTCTTGAGCTGCTAAATGACTACCTTGTGCAGCTGCTAGGTGGAGAGCCGTTTGGCTAGCATAATTTTTTGCATTAGGGTCGATCTTATATTTACTCAGCCTCCTCAAGAAGGCAAGATTTTATTCCGAGACGATTTTGCATAGATATTCACCAACGCCATCAATTCCAAGATGTGCACTTGCTAAAACTAGAGCTTCAGCAACTCCATCATGGCCATTCTTGATGGCTTCAAGCAAGGGAGTAGTCCCATTCAAATCTAGTAAATTAATGAACATTCAAGTCATGGACGATCTCACAGACACTGATTTATACACTCCCAAATCGCAATACATATAGTTACCTCTGGCCTTAACGTTTGCTCCTTGGTCAATGAGGAATTTTGCTATCATTGTGAACCCCCTGGTGGCTGCAACATGCTAAACAAAACAAAGAAAGAAAATATCAATGCTCTCAGCTTAATGGCTATTCATAACTCATAAGAAGAGTATCTAAACTTACCAACGGTGATATGTTGCTGTAATCCACAAAATCAACTTGTACAGCTCCTGATCTAACCAAGGTTTTTACCTTGTATAGGTCTCCATCATGTACTGCATGATTTAACAAAGTTGCTTTCATGGTCTCATCTTTTTGCATTCTGAGACCAAACTCTGAATCTCTGAGCCTCTTGAGAAATTCTCGGTCTCTACCCTGCGAAACATTAGTGAAATATGATCATAATCTTAACATTCCGTCTCTACCATTGTAAACACTAATTAAAACTAAATTTATATTACGATTTACCGTTTTTAAAGTTGTCACCACCCTGCCTACATCTTGAAGGTGTGTCTCAAGCGCCTCCATGAAGAAGTGCTTGCGAATTAACATAATTTTGCTTGTCTTGCATGCTCGAAGAATCTAAACCGAAGATCCTGGTTGCTAGTATATGCTCCGGAAGTTCAACTCCTCTATGCAATTGTTCCTGCAAAAGATAATTGGCGTTCTATAGATTATATCAAATACTCACTGCAAATTATAATTATAGAAAAAACTAATTTTTTTTTTTTAATTTTTTACCAGATCTCCTGAAATTAAGATGCAAATCTGATTAACAACGGTTCCTTCTTCTAAAACCGTGTATCCCGGAGCGTAAAATTCTTCACGAACCTCACTGGCCTGATAATAAAATTTAACCAAATCAATTAGGGTCTAATAACTAAAGAGAATAATAAGAAGAAGAAAATTCCAATTGCTCACCAGATAATTCATGAATTCTGGTGAACACCCACATAAAAGTGAAATCCTTGTCATTATGCTTTCATAGAAATTTTGAGACATCTGCAAATAAGAAGAAAATTAGAAAAACATGAGAAAAGCTTAAGAGTTTTAGAAATATATATATATCGTAAGAAAAAGTGGTACCTTGGCTCGGATGGAAGCTGGACAATCTTCAGTAATTTTGTTGTTGTACTCAACATTGTACTTTATCTCCATGTGATCTCTAATTTGTCTTCTCAAATCCTCACTAACCTTTGTATTAGCCAAATAGTTCTCCAAATTCTCCATCTTCTTTCTCACTATTTGACCTTCTGATCTTCTCACCATTAAACTTGTCCAGTTGACACCCAGATATGTCCACACAACGAGACTCAAGATGATCAGGCAAGCCACAGCTACCATCTCCTTCAGATTTGCTAAATTTGTACGACTTCTGTACAAGATAATTACAAATAAAGATAATGTTTATCTGAATAACTAACTATAATTAGAGCTGAGGACTTACCAACTGTAGATACCGTCACAGTAGCAAAATAGACAGATGCAATGTAATTCGCCAAGGTGTCGAGTTGAGTGAGGTTTTTATCACCTACTTCGATTGGTGTAATCCAAGTGGGAAGACCCTCGGAGCTGGTGGTGAGATGGTAAAACATACATCCAGTTATATGAACAGAATATAATTGGATGTATATGAGTTTTACCACCCTGATGATGAAGTCGTACTTCATTTGGTCCTTCTCGAGCTTATGGAATAGCTCATTTACCGTTAAAGCTCGAAAAACTTTAAGCCACAGCGCATATTCCCACTGCATAAATATGTAAATGGATTAGTAAACTGATGTCACATTTGTTGATTCCAGAAATAGCACACGTTTATGTGACGAGATATTTCGGATGGGAGATTTGGGAAGTTGCGGATTTATTACTCGAAAAGAAGTTTGGATACAAGAGGTTGTCTCGTCAAACAGGCCTTGACGAGACGTAATGCGAATAACGAATGAGATAGAGAAAGAGGTGAGCGAATGCTTTAGGTATTTGCAGGGTTGCGTGGCTTGGTCTTCAGAGAATGAAGACCTCTCCTTATATAGTTGAGTTAAGGCGATTCTCTGCTGAATATTCTCTTCTTGATCATAAAGGAAATCTTCTTCTTCTCTTGATTTCTTTCCTTTCTTCGAGTGGCGGCTGCTGCTATTTCCTTTTTGCTCACAGTATTATCTTCCTCCTCAAGGCTTTCCATTTCTGCGAGGAGGCTATGGCTGAAGACGAGCCGGGCTTTTCGCGCTGTTACTCATTGCGATGGGCTCGGGGAAATGTGCTCATTTCACCTCTAACAACATATTGCTCTAAATCGTATCTAAGATAAGTTGACTAGTTTTACAAAGTAGATGATGATATACTAAACACAAACTGAGTTTAATTTGAGAATATGGTACCGGGAGAAACACTTGTGGGATACAAGCTAGAGTTTCCAACTTCCTAGGATTACGTATGATTATCCATCCTATAACACAAAAGCAAAAAACATGGATATTAATTATTAAATCAAAATAGGATTTTTGAACTAATTAAAGTGTATTAAAGATTAAACAAAGAAAGAGACATACCTGAGTATGACATGTGATGTGTCAAAGACCATAGTTTCATCATCAATAATCACGCAAATACATTCACGCAAAATGTCGAGCGAGAAGGCAAATTCAATTGGTATCAAAAACCAGCTTGAGAAATCTTCCACTTTGAATGCACACTTCAAAGGAGCCATCAATGTTAATAACCGACTTGGTTACACCTCTATAGAAGCCTTGGTTCATTCAATAATAAAAAAACAAATTTAATAACCGAAATATCCAACTGAAACCACACCATCAACCGATCTATCAAAATTTTAACATCAAGCATATACTCAACAAAGTTCCTTAAAACAGATTAACGCCCATTCCAACGTAAACACAATAAAAAAAAGGTTTGCTTTTGTTTTTGAAATTCCTAGCTAAGGATTAATAACAAAATTCTCAAATTTTTTAAGCAACATTGGACATTTTAGCCCTTTTTCAAAAAAAAAAAGAAAAAAAAAACATTGGGCCTTTTTAAGTCAAAATTATGTTATCCAACTCTCTTCTGTCCAAATGTTTCAAAAAATGCTATGGAAGAGGATGAACAAAGGATGTTGACAATATTTGTGATTCCTACGAGAGGAGGCTTGAAACAAAAAGAGGATGAACACACTGAAATGTGTTAGTTTTGAAATTTATAGCTAAGGGCAAAGCCGGTCCTGAGTTGTGACAAAAGACTACCAATTATCAACGACGTCCACTTTTTTCTATAAAGCACATTATTATTAGAGAAAAATTAACAAAGAAGTGTTGACGATTAATACATGTTATAAAATGATACACAACGAGAAGAACATGTGCAACGATAGGCTTTGGTGATTTGGTTGTGAATAAAGTTGCAAACTTTATAATTAAGTATTTGGGGACCATCACTTCTATCTTCGTCAGGCCTGAACTTAGTTAGAAACCATACTCTCAGTCTCCTTTACGAACCCATCTCCGGTCCAATCTTGATCAGATTTCAAGCCTTTCCTCTCGGCTCTTCTCTGCTCAATCGCTTCTTTCTGTCTGTTGACTAAATCTGTGTGTGTTGTAAAGTACTGAAGCGAATGCCTAGACCAACAAACATGAAAAAATAAGCAAAGCCAAAACAAGACAAAGAAGCTTAAATTAAACAAAAAGTTGTTCATACCCTCTGAAGTCTTCTATGGTCGAGAAGTTATGCTGTTTCATGAAATCTTGAAGCTCGGTGCATAGAGTTTTCACATGACCATAGCCGTGCACCATCACACCGGTGCATACCTTCCAACAAAAAGCTCCCAATTCAGATTCTCAATAAAGTCTACAAGATAAAAGTGTGGATAGTGTTGAGTTTGGTTTACCTGTACAGTATTTGATCCGAGGAGAATGAATTCAGCGGCATCATATCCAGTTTCAACACCTCCAATACCCGAGAGCGAGTAATCTTTATCATTGAACTCAGATTTAATCATTTTGGCAATGTTCATAACTTTGGCGAGCGCAATTGGCCTAACAGCCTTATAAGAGTAGCCTCCTGGAGTCGAGTAACTGCAAAAACAGTAACAACATTTAACAAGAGTTGCTTAAGAACTTTGACAGTGTAAGAATGTCATATAGCTAACCCTTCAACGCATGGCTCAGGATGCAGCGTCTTCAGATCGATCCCCATTACACTCATGATTGTGTTGATGGCTGAGATCCCTTCACATCCTGATTTCAGAGATACCCTAGCTGGCTGTTCAACATAAAAAACGAAAACGGACTTGGTTATAAAGGCATCAAAACAGAGGAGTTATGTCGGAATTAGGCACAAGGGAGACCTCTGTTATGTCAGTAATATTAGGAGTCATCTTCGCCCAAACCGGAACCGTAGCTTTAGCATTGATCCATCCGCAAACCTCGTCCAGAAGCGCACAATCTTGTCCAACAGCGGCTCCCATCTTGCGCTCTGGCATACCATGAGGACACGAGAAGTTGATTTCCAATGCATCCTACAATACAAATGATCCAAAAAATCAGTCTCCTTCTTAAACATTTCAAAGAAGGAGAAAGAAACTTAAGAATCTGTGTGTTTGAGGAAGACTTACAACACCAGTTTGCTCAACACGGTCAATGAGCTCTTCCCAAGCGGTTTTGTTGTATTCCTCCATGATGGAAGCGATGAGGATCCGATCAGGGTACTCTTTTTTCAGTTGCTTAAACTCTGTTAGCATGGTTTCGAGTGGTCTGTCACTGATGAGCTCTATGTTCTGCCACCCAATTACATCCTTTTTGGCTGCGCCGTTGGATCCGGCTCGTAACCTGGCGTATCGAGGTGTTACGTTGATAACTTTGGATGCATCCAGTGACACCTAAATCATCCAAATCACACAGATTCAGACTAGCATTCAATCATCATCATCATACACATACACACCCAAATCCTCTGTTCTTGATACTAATCAAGAACTGGAAACCAAGTGATTGCTTCTGAAATCTTAATTTTGAATTCCATTCACTCAATCATCAATCTACTCTCAGAATGAAAAAAAGTCAAATCAATTTCTTGGGATCCAAAAAGCTTACGGTTTTGGCGATGACGCCACCCCAGCCTTCATCGAAGGCTCTCTTCATAACGGTGTAGTTGGTACCGGGTGGACCCGACCCGATCACGAAAGGATTCGGCATTTTCAGGCCATTTACGGTGACGCTGAGATCAGGCTCCGACTCGGCGGCGGCGGCAGAGATCTTAAGACCAACTCTAGTCAGCGGTAGAAATTTTTTCCGGCGAGAGGTGGGATCGAAGTCAGCTGATAAGCTGGTTTTAGAAGCGAGTCCGGAGAAGCGATTCAAGGCGAAACTCATGGATGCCATGATTTACAGATCAATATGGAAATGGCAGAAATGATCTCCTGCGAGGGACGAAGAAGAGAGATGTGAAACTCACGGACAACGGTGGACTTGAACAGAGAGAGAGAGAGAGAGAGAATAACACGCTACAAAATGTTGATGAAATCGAACAAGTTCAGAAGTTTAAGAAGAGTGTGTTCTAATAATTGGTCAGTTTTGATTTTTGAACTTATGCCATGTGGAAATAATTGAAGTTACAACGAAAATTCATAATTAATTAGTGAATTAATGACTGAAATAATAGATCCATGATCTTCCTTATGATTTAGCAAGAAAATTAATCTTAGTTTAAACATTTTAGTCGTTTGTATTTAACAACTCATTTCTCCATCTTATCTTCTTGTATTTTTCTTTTTCTGCTCTCTCACGAGCAAACGGCTTATTCGGACCTGAACTATACAATCTTGGCTAATTAATACCCGAACAAAACAACCGTGCCAAAACCTTCCTGAACTGTCGTAGTATTTGAATTACATACCCAAACACTCAAGTCGTCGCCGACGCACGCCTTGACCTGAACACTGTTAAAAACTCCGTTAACGGTGCTGACTAGGATTCTCACTCGGATGCTTACTGGACACCGTTCTTCCTCGATGATCAAAACGGCGTCGTTCGATACTAATCAAAACGGCGTCGTTTTGTTCTTCTTCCCCTTTTATCCCACTTTCTTCTTCTCCTCGACGAAATCGCGACATTTCTTCCTTAGATAGGGTTCTATCTCTTCTCCAAATTCTCCAAACTCTGGTTCTCTTCTGGTAAATTTAAGGACATTTCTTCCTTAGATAGGGTTCTATCTCTTCTCCAAATTCTCCAAACTCTGGTTCTCTTTTGGTAAATTTAAGGTTCGGTTTCTTCTTCCTTAGAAGAATGTCTTCTTCATCAAACATAATTTCATCGCAAGTTTCAGGTAGGAGCTATAATTTTTTTTTTTTTTAATTTGTTAGTGGATCTATATACAAATTATTCATTCATTGGAGCAGGAAATTGGCGACACCGTGGTGTGGAGAGAGAGAGAGGAATTCCGAAAACTTGTAGGTGTGGAGAGGCTTCAGTGATGAGAACATCTGGAACCCTTGATAATCCTGGAAGGCTATTCCACTACGAGAGGAGATTTGCTAAAATATTTTCACCAAGACTACTTTTGTATTGATTTCAGCTTATCTCAAACATAACAAAGGAAAAATGCAAGAAAATATTTTCACCACAACTGGTTTTGGAACCGCAAAACTATATAGATAATTTGACATAAAATGGTGGACTTATTTTAATGGGACAAATAGTTCATCTTCAAACATAACGAAGATGATTGTCAAACATAAACATGAATCTGAAATAAAAGATAATACCAACTGAGTATCACACATAATACCAACTGAGTATCATTTCCAAAAGATTACAACCCAAAACCATAATAACCACCTAAAATTAATTCCATAGCTTGAACCATCACCAAATCGCCAAGCTTGAATCATAACCATGTTTCTCATTACCTGCCAATTACCAAACCACAAACCACAAACCACAACCCTTATCTAAGTAAAAGTAGTGAAGCAATGCATCAAAAAAACTTCACACCATAAGAATAATACCTTAATACAATCAAGTTTGACTTGGTTGAGTTTGGCTCGGCCCCTCTCCACAATTAAGTGTCATTGCCTCAGCATGTGATTCTGAAAGTTTGTTTTTCTTAGGCGGCCTAGGCTTGAAAGGGACTCCACCATTAGGACACTTAGAAGAGTTATGCGCAGGCATACCACATCGATAACAATTCATAACATTTGCATGTCGAGTCACTTTCTTCCCCTTTGTCGGAGACTCGTTAACAGCCTTAATTCTATGAGCAGGCTTCTTTTTTCTGCCTTTTTGTTCTTCTCTTGTTGGAGGCTCTATGGTAGCTTCACCAGATTGTTTCCAGAACTTGATTCCTCTCATAGGATTTACGGAATCTGAGTATTGCTTCTGCCACTTCGAAGTCAAATACCAATGAGACACCAAATTATCTATCTTATATGTCTTCTTGTTATCCAAGACAACCCGCAGCGCATGTCGACATGGAATCCCAGTCAAATCCCACCTTCTACAAGTACATGTCCTTGCTCTCATATTTACTACATATGAATCTACACCCTCTCTAACTTCAAACTGCTCATTTGGTCCAGGAAGTGATTTGCAATGCTTTCTAAACACTGTTTTTGCAGCAATCATCTTACTAACCTTCAGACTGAACTTTCCCTTATGCCTCTTGCTTACATTCTTTCGTATATCAATACGAACCATTGCTTGTCGCCTCATTGTCTCTAGCATCTCAACCAATGGCATTGCCCGTGCTTTCTCAAGTGTGCTGTTGTAAGACTCTGAATTGTTGTTCAATGCATCCTCACAACTGCAAGTCGTTTTGAAGAAAGCTCGACTACAAGTCTCTGGTCTTCTTACCATTAGCGCTTCATAGACTTCACTATCATACTCCTTCAATGCTTTCAGATTTTCTCTGTAGTCAGCTTCATTGTGACTCTCGACCACTCTCCAAAACAATTTCTTCATTTCAGGCTTGCTTGTCCCAAATTTCTTCCTTAAATTCCCGTAAATGTGCCTTGCACACATTCGGTGCTCTACAAATGGCAATTCTTGTTCGACAGCTGAAAGCAATCCCTGCATTTAGGAAAATCACGCTATAAGAAATCCATCCATTTACACAAAAAAATAACTCAAACTCTAAGGAATCAAAACTTACTTTTTGACGATCTGAAACAAGGGTGAAACCATCTCCATTCCGCAGATCCAAATCTTTTTTCAGCTTTTGTAAGAACCATATCCAATTGTCTTTATTCTCTACATTAACCACTGCCCAAGCAAGAGGATAAATCTGGTTGTTAGCATCTCGTCCAACTGCGGCTAGTAATTGACCCTTTGTTGCGTTTTTGAGAAAACATCCATCTATCCCAAAGATTGGTCGACAGCTATCAAGCCATGTATCTCGTAAGACGGCGTAACACACGTAAAATCGCTCAAAAAATTCAAGTCCACCTGCTCCAATCTTGGTTCTCAGCTCTGTTGAAGACTCTTTATTTGTTCTGTAAACAATCAATTACAAAGGTTAGAACACAAACAAACATACACAAATGCTGAGAATTCAATAAACATAATACTTACTCATGAATTTCTTTTTCGTAGTCTTTTATCCTTCTATATTGTTCATCATACTCTCCTTGGATGATTTTCAATGCTTTCTTCTTTGCCTTGCGACATTGGTCATCAGTTGGATTCAAATCATAACGCAACTGAACCTGTTTTTGAATTTCTCTCGGCTTCATTTCCGGATCAAGCCTCAATTCGTCTAAAAACATCGTAGCAATATGATTGTCTTGCAATATCTTGCACCGCCCATCTTTGTAGCATGTATGAACATCTTGAAATGTCTTAACCATCCAGTGTGACACTGATTGTTCATAAGAACAATATATTCTCCAAGTACACGGAACTTCATCTTCGTCTACTTCGACTCCGCAAACTGCTTCAGATTTAACACCTCCCCATCTCTTGAATTGGATATTCCAACCACCTTTTAAAGCGTATTCCAACACAGCTTCCTTGAACTCTTTCACACTGTCAAAGCATTGCCTTATTTGTAACTCACCACTTCCTCTCTTCCATCTATCATAAGGCATCGGACGCACCGGATTTTGCCTCGGTTCTTCTCCTTCTTCTTCTTCTTCTTCTTCGTTGTCTGAAACAGGAGGAGTATCTCTGTAATTTTCATTCTCCTCATCATCACAAATCACACCAACAACTGCTTCCACACGACCGTCTTCGTCGAACTCATTTTCTCCATCTTCCTCTGTAGTAGCGTTATTCCGACCTTCCTCTGTAGCAGCATTACTCTGACCTCTCTCTGTGCCACCATTTCTGTTGGTTTCTTCACCAATGTTTTCATGCTCCATAAAGATATCGACATGCTTTGTCCAATTTGCAGCCTCACACATCTTCTGAAAGTTTTCACTACCATCACACAATACTTTCAGTAGCTTTAAATCTTCATAAGGCATCTTATACCACATCCTCTGGCCATACAAAGAGATTGGAAAACCGCTAAGCAATCCGACAAACAATGCCTTCGGCTGGGTATGAAGCACATGCACTTCACTACCTTCGTAAGCAATTTCGCCAGATGAATGAGTGACAAACATTCCATTGTAAGATATTTGGAACAAAGTGTCGCCTTCTTCACTGAAATTGGATAATATGTAGGATTAACTTAGTTTGTAAACAAAATCTATAACAAAGCATTCGAAATCTGATTAACAATTCACATTTAGCAATAAACCCAGCAGAAATCTAGTAGAAAACAAAATCGACAAAATAAAAGTAATGATTTACCTCATTATTGTAGGGTTATGAACAAACCCGATTCCAATTGCAGATCCGATTACAGATTCGAACTATAAGAGAACCAGAGTTTGGAGAATTTGGAGAAGAGATAGAACCCTATCTAAGGAAGAAATGTCGCGATTTCGTCGAGGAGAAGAAGAAAGTGGGATAAAAAGGGGAAGAAGAACAAAACGACGCCGTTTTGATTAGTATCGAACGACACCGTTTTGATCATCGAGGAAGAACGGTGTCCAGTAAGCATCCGAGTGAGAATCCTAGTCAGCACCGTTAACGGAGTTTTTAACAGTGTTCAGGTCAAGGCGTGCGTCGGCGACGACTTGAGTGTTTGGGTATATAATTCAAATACTACGACAGTTCAGAAAGGTTTTGGCACGGTTGTTTTATTCGGGTATTAATTAGCCAAGATTGTATAGTTCAGGTCCGAATAAGCCGTTTGCTCGCTCTCTCACCGATTCACTAATTAACAACAGAGTGGATAAAACTTGATTCATACGCCGACTAAAGATTTGCATAAAATGCGAACACGTAAGTCGTAACGGAATCCACCGTGAGGCTAAGGTTGTGTCTAGAAATGAGAGTTTATGGGCCCAATAGCCTATACGTCACAATTAGACAAAACGTGAGTAGTAATCCAACACGTGTAAGTGGGAATGGACACAGCTAGCAGTTGGTGGCTCTCATCGTTTCTCTTCTTTTCCTAGTTTGACTCTACTTTTCTCGTTGGAGTTTGCCTAAAAGAGCTTACAAGATTTGTAAAAAAAGTTAAAAGGTTAATAGTTAAAGTCCATAACCCCCCTCTAGATTTGTCTAAGCTTGTACCAAAATACTATGTCATGTATCACCTCACCCCATAATTTTTTCTAACAAAGCTATTGGCTTCATAAAAAACAGAATCAAATTGTGGCTTGTAGCTTATAAACGACTGCAAAGAATTAAAGATTTTCTTTTTCGAGCTTTCCAGACTAAAAAGAAGACTGATAATTTGTTCGATCCGTAAAGGACGACGCTACAAAAAGAATGATTCGATTTACAAAAATCTGTATTGTGTGTACATCGAATCGAAGGACACAAAAATGACCACGGCCTCTATAATTTTCATGGTCATAAAAAATTAAGGGAATTTATATATTTTCCCTTGTGTTATTTATTTCATTTTTTTAATATAAATAAATCGGATCCGGCTCGCATTATGTTCAAAGAACAAAAACCAAAAAGTCATTTACCAGTAAAATACAGATAGCTCGCCATTCTCGAATTTTCTTTCTCTTTGTAGCTCCTCTCTTCCAGAGTTTCTTCTTATCTCCTTTCTCCAGTCAAAAGTTCAGTTCGTTCTTTCTATTCTCCGAGGGGTAAACATGGACGCCGGGACCGCGAGTTTGATCCGATCTCCCGTCCTACCGCGTAGAAATTCCGAAAACGGTGCTGGATCTATGTTTCTCACGGCCAGTGGCCCTGGGTTCACGCGTTTTGCTTCGGGACGTCAACTTCGTTTAAGGGTATCTCCTGAATCTCTTTCTCTTGATTCGATTACCCTAATTTTATGATCAAAATCGAATTTTCCCCTAAATCTTCTGCTCTAATTGGCCAAAAAGCTGGAATTGTCACTGTTGTGCTGGAAATATCTGATTTCTTAGTGGAATTTTCACTCTAAATTCGTGTTTTATCTGCTTGCAGCAAAACGCGTTTTCGAGATTCTCAAGACCACTGCAAAGCTCAACAATAATAGGAGCTAAAAATCGGCAAAGTTTCGTGGTTAGAGCTTCAGCAACTAATGACGCCTCCTCCTCTGATCCGTCCTCCAAACCGATCGCGCCGCTTCAGCTGGAGTCGCCAGCTGGTCAGTTTCTGTCTCAGATTTTGGTGAGCCATCCTCATCTTGTGCCTGCAGCTGTTGAGCAGCAGCTTGAGCAGCTCCAAACTGATCGGGACTCTGATGGACAGAACAAAGATGCATCTTCCGTACCTGGAACCGACCTAGTTCTCTACAGGTTTGCTACAACCTGTTGAAGACTAGGTTACCACAAAGATAGATTTCTAAACACAGTTATGTATGGATCTAACAAGTGAAAAGAGACGTCATGTGAGCTTTTCTCTGTGTGTGTAGGTAGATCAATGATACCATAGGAACAATATGATTAGTTGTGTAAGTGTTAGTGTTTGGTTGGTCCACTAGTTAGTGTCAAAGTATACATAGGAGACATATTTATAAGATGCAGAAAGATTGGAATTTGATTGCATATTGATTAGATTCTGAATGAAAACTGTTTTCTGGTGTTTAGGAGGATCGCAGAGTTGAAGGAAAACGAGAGACGGAGGACATTGGAAGAGATTTTGTACGCACTGGTGGTTCAAAAGTTCATGGAAGCTAACGTATCGCTTGTACCATCAATAAGCCCATCATCAGATCCGTCAGGCCGGGTTGATACTTGGCCGACCAAAGTTGATAAACTCGAGCGGCTTCATTCGCCTGAGATGTACGAGATGATTCACAACCATCTAGCTTTGATTCTCGGAAGCAGAATAGGTGACCTGACCTCTGTTGCACAGATAAGCAAACTCAGAGTTGGACAAGTTTACGCTGCTTCCGTCATGTATGGATACTTCTTGAAGCGGGTGGACCAAAGGTTTCAGCTCGAGAAGACGATGAAGAATCTTCCTGGTGGGTCGAATGAAAGCAAAACAAGCGTTGAACAACCAGAGGACGTGACATTTCAGGCTGTATCATCTCATCCTGAGGTTGGTTCGTTTGCGGGTGGAGTTAGCGCTAAGGGCTTTGGCAGCGAGATTAAACCGTCCCGGTTAAGGACGTACGTGATGTCGTTTGATAGCGAGACGCTTCAGAGATACGCCACGATAAGATCAAGAGAAGCAGTTGGGATCATCGAGAAGCACACGGAGGCATTGTTTGGGAAGCCCGAGATTGTGATAACACCGCAAGGCACGGTTGATTCCTCGAAAGACGAACAGATAAAGATCAGCTTTGGTGGGATGAAGAGGCTCGTCTTGGAAGCTGTGACTTTCGGGTCGTTTCTCTGGGACGTTGAGAGCCATGTAGATGCAAGGTACCACTTTGTATTGAACTGAAATAAAAAATATGGTTCTGTATTGTAATGCAATGCAAGTTTCACTAACTTATGTAATATTAAGAAAATAGATACCCATTACGGGAATCATTCATTACATTTGTATCAATATGATATTTTTGATTTGGATAAGCTATAGCTAAAGATGATAGGGGAATGCTAAAACTAAGCAGGAAGCCTACCTAGCCTGCAATAGGACTTAACAATCTTAAAAATGTATGTTACAAAAATTACAAGGAAATCCAAATTTTATTAGGCTTTTTCATTTATCTATCAAACAGATGAATGAAGAAGCTGTTTAGAAGTAACCCATTTGTGCAAAACCTCACCAAAGACATTGTAGAAGACGATCTCTGCATCTGAGTGAGTGAATCGAGCAGACATGAATCCTTGACCATCGTAATAGAATCTCACGGACTTGGGGTTGTTGGTCGTTGGGTCAACATCTCCTCTCCAAGCTTTGGATCCAGCACCGCTCGTTAGGAACTGAATTGGGCTGTCTTCGTCACTGATATGTTCAAGACAGTGGTCGTGTCCGTTCATGTAGAGATCAACACCGTTCTCTTTCATAATCGGAAGAAGCTCTTCGATGAGCTCTTTAGTGTCTCCGTGGTGTCCAATGCTTCTCATCGCGTGGTGTCCAACGACAATCTTCCACGTCGCTTTGGATCTTTTCAAGGAAGCTTCGAGATCACGGAGGAGAGATTTGACGTAAGAGTTGCGAGATGGGATCGCGCGCCAGTCGTATGTGTGACCATCTGCCTCTGTGTAGTATTCTTTCACGAAAGGAGTCGTGTCGACGAAGAAGATCTCGACTAACTCTGCGTCGACGACGAATGATCGGAGACAGATCCAACGGCTGTCGATTTCCCGGAGAACAGGGCTTAGCTGAGCTTCTGCGTCACCTCTGTAGTCATGGTTTCCCAAAACTGCATCATTCGTATACGAGATTTGATGAGAAAACAAAACAAAACAAAAAAGTTCACAAATGAGGAAAGTTTTGAGATTGTATATAAATTTACCACTGTACCACTGCTTCTGGAGACTTGGAGCTGTGTAGATATTAGAGAAAGATTGTTCGAAATTTGGATCGTGTTCACTAAACAATCCATTGTCGTAGAAGTTATCTCCCGTAGACACCACGAAATCTAAATTAATCTTTTCTCCAATTTTCCCCATCTGTAAACGGACAGTTAAATAATTAAACTGTTACGTAAATGTGTCCTAAATGTAACTGTTGTGTCCTAATTTTTGTCTTTTATGTGTCTTAAATGTAACTTGTGTACGAGGACAGAAAAAAGGGTGCAATTATATCAATTTTGGTATATTATTAGAATATTCGAAAACTGTGTGGCACACAAACCTGATAGGCCACGGCAGACTGATTAAAGGAGCCACGGCGACCCCAATCTCCGATCGTTATAAAACTAACGGTACCGTCGCCCTTCGCCGGTTCGACAAATCTCTGAAGCTCACCGTTGGACACCACGACGGTGGCGCAGATACACAATAGAAAACACAGACTCGCCGCCGTAACGGACATTAGCGATCGACGAGAATCCATAACTATTGATCGTACGGCTTACACAATATATATATATATATGAAGGGTTGTGTACGTCGGACGGAGGAACAGAATCTGTACTTTCGATTTGTATCTCTCTCTCTCTCTATGAAAATGGAGAAATAGAGAGAAGGAATTTCGGATAATTAAAGGTGCTAAGCAGAGAGGAGAAATTAGAATGGTGACGGAGATGATGAGGGAGGAGGGCGAAGAAGATGCTTTTAAAACCGAAAAAAAATTAAAGGTGAAAAAAAAAGAAATTGAAAAAGGTGCGGTTAGATGCTGAAGGATATTCCCAACCAGTAGCCGCATCTTTTTTTTTTTTTTTTTTCTCCTCCTCTGTTCTCAAATTCTGACATCCACCTCCCATTTTTTGTTCTGAATCTCGAAGATTTGGTTTGTTTGTGGAAAATTCCAAATCCTACACACAATAAAGTGGATCTCAAGTTTGTGGTTTTGAGTTTTCGATAAAAATAAGGAAATTCGTGGATCTCTAGTAATCTTTTTTATATAGCGTTAGAAGGAACATTCAGATTGGGGGTTACTTTTATGAGATTTTGATTATTCTAAGATGGTTAATTTAATTATTTTATGTAGGATGGAAACTAGAGGAAACATTATGTGCTCAGCTCAACCATGATTGGGTTTGATGTTTTTTAATTTTAGTAAGAAAAGATTGTGTCACGCGATCGTGTTGCTATTGTACATTTGTACCACCACATACTTCATTTCCAGACAAGTTCTTACAGCGGCCAAAGTTGATAACCTCTCATATTCCGACACGTAGCTTAACAGTTTAAGTGTCACTGTGCACTCGCCACTTCCAGTACTATTCTTTAATTGTATTCGTTAAAGTAAATGTTTATTCGAGATTAAAATGTTAAAAGGGGCCCGGTCGTAGGAACGGAAGGCCCAATGATCGGTGACGGTTATTTCGGTCAATAACTCAATAAGTATGATTCTTGTGTTGTGGTTACAAAATAAGAGAACTAACCGATCCGGTCTATCTCTTAAGACCGGTTTAAATTTGCCTCAATTATTAGTGTTACAGACCGGCTCAGTCCGAGTTGAGCAAGAAGACGATCGTGCAGTTAACAGCCAAATACTAGACAACAAACAGTTCTTGACAGATTTGTTCCGGTCTGACTCAACCCGGATAATATAAACATTGTTCTGTAAAATCCGGACAGGAGCTACAAGCTAGAAAACCCAGCGCTGGGTCAATTGCTAATTTGATCCACCAGTTTCTAAGGTTTTTAGTGGGAATGTTGTAAGGTTTCATGTAACAGTTGATCTGTAAATGTGAATTCTAAGAATGAAATAAACAGAGCCTGTTTTTTTGTCGAAAAAAGCAAATCAGAGTTGCAAAAGGTAACCACAAATAAAAGGTCTGTGCAAAGATTGTCTCAAGATAAGTTATGATCTCGTTTAAGTGTTGGGAGACTACTCAGAAGCCGAGGTGATATGATAAGTGATAACAGAGGGAGACAACTACTCTTGCTTGTGTCTCTTCTCTAGTTCCTCCAAATGCTCAAGATCTTTGTTGTACTTGCAGATACGGAAGATGCACCTGTCATCCAATATGATTAAATATCAGTCAACTACATACATAATTGTGTGGTGTATACGTGTGTGATAGTTGACAATGTACCAGTAGAGAAGAATCCCAGCAGCACACAGAACCACATTCCGCTGAGCCTTGTAGATCTTAGGTCAATGCAAAAGCAAAACACAAGTAAACTAGTAAGCAAGCTGAGAAGTAAAGAACAGGTGGAAAAACATCTAGTGTTTGATTCTGTTGGAATATCTTCTCTGTTATCGGTGTTGGAACAGAGAACAGGGTGTTGGAACAGAACGACGAAAACTGTGTTTCAAAGAGAAAAACTGTGAGATCTGTGGGTATCTTGGATTATGATTGAATCCTGTACGAAGCAGTTTCCTTTAAGAGTATTTCGACCCTATACAGCCTTGGGTTACACGAAATCCCTTGCAGGATAAGACAATCACGTCCACTCTTTGTCTAGGCTTAAGATCAAAGAGTAACAAATAGAGATCTTGTGTGTGTTTACTTTTGTTGCTTTGTGAATCAGATCTATGTCTCTAGATCTTGTCAATCTCGTCCTTGTCTCAGAGAGACAACTGAACTTATAAAGTTCTCATAAGGCTTCAACGAACGTTTGCAACCGTTCATTTAATGATTGAACCAAAGTAACTGTCCCTTTATGTTGGAACACTTTGGAACATGTTGTAACCTTATACACTTAAATATCCAACATTCCTCCCCCATTTAAGTGTAACCTTTCATTCACAAAAACCAGCAACGAATAAACCAAACCACATGCATATATATAAATGTCGTATCGATTGAATTTACATACTGTGAATCACACGCATCTAATGCCCGAGAATCAAAGTGTCCTACGGATTGAACTTATCAAACTACTTTGGGCACGAGAGGGTAAAACACGCATGAGTTTCTCACTACTCTAAGTGTTTACTTGACACTATTAACAGCCATGTGTCCAATCCTCTCACGAATGTATAGGAAGCTAAGTCCGAGCTTCTTGAAGCGGCTACACTTCACACTCGCATAGGTAGATCCTTTACATCTTGCTTCTGCATTTGCAATTTTTCAAAGGATCTATTAAGAAGTCATACTTCAACCTAAACTTTCATGCAGATAATAAGCACTTCCTTTGGGATTACATAAACAGTGCTACAACCTCTCAAGGAATGGGCTCACCTTGAACTCAGCTCCTAGCGTCGTACTAGAAGGGAGTTGGGTGTCCCACGACTAGAGGTTTGAAATGGACTTCAAACCAATCCCTTCAGCTGACTTTATTACCAAGTCCCTAGACAGACCCTTCGTCAAGTGATCTGCTAGATTTTGCTGAGACCGAACAAACTCTAAAGTTATCACACCGTGAGTGATCAATTCACGAACCGCGCTATGCCTAATGCCAAGGTGTCTCGACTTTCCATTGTACACTTGGCTATAAGCCTTAGCCATAGTCGCTTGACTATCACAACGGATCGAGATAGGAGACACCGGTTTCGACCACAATGGAATATCAGAGACAAGGTCTCTCAACCATTCAGCCTCTCTTCCAGCAGCTGCCAAAGCCACAAATTCAGATTCCATAGTCGAACTTGTGATACAAGTTTGTTTCTTAGATGCCCAAGAAATGGCACCTCCCCCAAGAAGGAACATCCAACCACTTGTAGAAGTATGATCTTCCACGTTGGTGATCCAACTTGCATCAGAATAACCTTCCAAAACCGAAGGAAATCCATCATAACACAAACCATAGTCCATGGTTCCTCTCAAGTACTTGAGCACACGCTTTATAGCCTGCCAATGGTGAGTACTAGGATTACTAGTGTACCTACTCAACCTCCCAACCGCGTAAGCTATATCCGGTCTCGTGCTCGTCATTGCATACATTAAGCATCCAATCACTTGAGAATATTCGTGTTGCAACACAGCCTTTCCTGTGTTAGGCATAAGCTTTACGCTTGCCTCCATGGGAGTACTTACAGGGGAACAGTTCAAGTATTTGAACTTCTTTAACACTTTCTCAACGTAGTGAGCTTGTGATAAAGATATCCTTCCAGCCTCACGCTTGATTCTAATACCAAGAATCACATCCGCCTCCCCCATGTCTTTCATGGCGAAATTTGATGACAAAAACTCTTTTGTGAGTTCCACTAGTCTAAGGTTGGTACCAAAGATCAACATGTCATCCACATACAGACAAATGATCACTCCTTTACCGGAATCATCAAACTTGCTGTATAGACACTTATCCGATTGGTTAATTTTAAAACCAAACGACAAGACAGCCTCATCAAACCTTTGATGCCATTGCTTAGGAGCTTGTTTCAGCCCATACATTGATTTCACCAGCTTGCACACCTTGTGCTCACTACCAGGCACAACAAATCCCTCTGGTTGTTCCATATACACCTCTTCTTCCAAGACGCCATTTAAGAATGCAGTCTTAACATCCATTTGATGGATCACAAGATCATGAATGGCTGTTAAACCAATCAAGAACCTTATAGAAGAGATTCTGACAACAGGAGCATATGTATCAAAATAATCAATGCCTTCCCTCTGTCTAAAACCTTGTATAACCAATCGAGCTTTGAACTTATCGATTGCACCACCGATTTTCATTTTCTTTGTGAAAATCCACTTGCAGCCTAAAGCTTTGCAACCAGGTGGGAGATCAGTCAGGAAATATGTATTGTTTCCTACTATAGAGTCCATCTCATCATTTACAGCTTCTTTCCAGAAAGCAACATCAATGGAAGCCATTGCCTCACTAAATGTCCTAGGTTCATCACCTACTAGGTAACAATATGAGTATTGTACAACAATCTCATCTCTTGAACCTTCCACCAAATAAATTTGGAATTCAGGACCAAATGATTTCTCAATCCTTCCTCTCTTACTTCTACGAAGTACAGGTGACTCGCTGGATGTTGGAACACAAGTCGAGATGTTGGAACGTACGATCGTACCATCTCCTTGTCCAGTTCCAAACAAAACCAGATCCTTTGGTCTAGGTATTGATGTGAAACGATTCTCATCAAATATTGCATCTCTTGACTCAATCACAGTGTGAACTGCTATAGAATCATTAGGTTCAATGACATAGAACCTATAAGCCTTGGAATGCTCAGCATAACCAATAAAAATGCAATCAATACCTCTTTCTCCCAAAGTTCTTATCTTTGGTTGGGGTAGTCTTACTACAGCCCTACAGCCCCAAACTCGAAGGTAGTTCAAGTTAGGCTTCTTTTTATACCAAAGTTCATATGGGGTAACCTTGTTCCTTTTGTTAGGAACTCTGTTCAACAAGTAACATGCTGTTAACATGCCTTCACCCCAGAAGCCGTCACTCAATCCAGAGTAGGATAACATGGAATTAACCATTTCCTTTAGGACTCTGTTTTTCCTCTCAGATACACCATTTTGTTGTGGTGTATAAGGAGCTGTGATCTCATGTATTATCCCCACAGACTGAAAGTATGCAGTATCATAATACTCACCACCTCTATCGGTGCGTAACTTCTTAATCAAGTTACTCTGTTGCAATTCAACCTCAGTTTTGTAAACCTTGAATTTCTCTAAGGCCTCATCCTTAGAGTGCAACAAATATACAGAACAATATCTGGAATAGTCATCAATGAATGTGACGAAATATTTCTTATTCCCCAGAGATGGTGTAGCATGCAAATCACATTAATCACTATGAATCAGTCCAAGGACTTTCGATACCCTAACAATGCTATCAAACTTCTTCCTAGTTATCTTAGTCAACATACATGTTCCACATTTCTCTACATTCATGTCAAAACCAGGAATTAAACCTTCCTTCGACATTTCAAGCATCCTAGCATAATGTACATGGCCTAATCTCATATGCCATAAGAAACTATCATTTCCGACTGTTGTTGGAACAGACGGATCCATGTTGGAACATGTCATATAACTAGAATTGATAACTTTATTAATATTAAGCATAAACATGCCATTACAAAAGTATCCAAATCCAACAAAGAGACCACGTTTGGACAGTACATACTTATCCGACTCATACACTTGTTTGTATCCAGACTTATTTAAAACACTTCCAGAAACTAAGTTTTTCCTAATTCTGGGTACATGAATAACATCATTGAGATGAAGAGATTTCCCAGAACTAAACTCCAGCACCACTTTTCCACGACCAAGGATAGGAGCAGTTGACTCGTTGCCCATATAGAGTACAGATCCATCTTCCACCGATTCATAAGTCTTGAACCAGCCACGATCTTTGCAAACATGTGTTGTTGCACCCGAGTCAATCCACCACGACACATCATCATCCTGCACATAACATGCCTCAGATATCTTTGATACATAATACAATTTGGGGTATGTATCAATCTCATAAATCTGACCTTGATGTGGTGATTGGCCTTGGTCCTTAGACCCTTGCCCAAAACGTTTCTGAGGCGTTTTATCCTTATCCTTTCCAGCCCTACAATCACTTTTGAAGTGACCAGGCTTGTTACAATTCCAACAGACAGGTTTAGACCTCTTGTTGGATCGATTGTAGGTGTTGCTGTTAAAGGGACGTTTCTTCCCTTTATTCTTCCACTTAGAATCATCACTCTCTTCCATCATATTGATAGAAGAAGTATCAGCCACTTTGGGTTTTCCACCCTCTTGCACTCTCAGAGATTCCTCTATGCGCAAGTGGCTGCCAAGTTGTATCAGAGACAACTCTTCTTTCTGGTGTTTTAACGTTCGCCTATAATCCTTCCAGGAAGGAGGCAACTTGTCAATGATACTTGACACTGAGATGGATTCATCCATCTTCAAATCGTATTGAGCGAATTGGCCCAGGATGCGAAGCAATTCATGGTATTGCTCCATCACTGGCCTTGAATCAGACATCTTGTAATTGTTAAAATTACTCACAAGGAACTTCTTACTAGAAGCATCCTCTGCCATGTACTTCGATTCCAACGCATCCCATAACTCCTTTGCGGATTGGACATTTTGATAGACATCAAAAAGAGAATCAGACATACCATTGAGAATGTGCCCGTGACAGATGTAGTCATCATTCTTCCATTTGAGTTGTGCCCTAACTTCCTCTGCATATGCCTCGGTCTCTGGATCTGCCGCGACGAGAGGCATCGGCATGCTTAGAACATGCACCACATTGAGGGTTGTGAGGAGAAAGTGCATCTTCTTTTTCCATCTTCTGAAATCCACTCCTTCAAACTTGTCTAACTTCCCAAACTTGGAAGTCATCTCACGCACAGAAACACCAGCCATCGTTCTCAGAAAATACTCTTAAAGATTGTTGGAATATCTTCTCTGTAATCGGTGTTGGAACAGAGAACAGGGTGTTGGAACAGAACGACGAAAACTGTGTTTCAAAGAGAAAAACTGTGAGATCTGTGGGTATCTTGGATTATGATTGAATCCTGTACGAAGCAGTTTCCTTTAAGAGTATTTCGACCCTATACAGCCTTGGGTTACACGAAATCCCTTGCAGGATAAGACAATCACGTCCACTCTTTGTCTAGGCTTAAGATCAAAGAGTAACAAATAGAGATCTTGTGTGTGTTTACTTTTGTTGCTTTGTGAATCAGATCTATGTCTCTAGATCTTGTCAATCTCGTCCTTGTCTCAGAGAGACAACTGAACTTATAAAGTTCTCATAAGGCTTCAACGAACGTTTGCAACCGTTCATTTAATGATTGAACCAAAGTAACTGTCCCTTTATGTTGGAACACTTTGGAACATGTTGTAACCTTATACACTTAAATATCCAACAGATTCTTAAACCGTGTGCAAGATAACATCAAAAAGACAACTGGAGTGGTAAAATCTCATCAACAATCAACCACCAACATATTCACAAGAAGAAAGCATCTATCACAAAAATAAAATTATTTGCAACATTCTACAGCTTCTTAAACAGCAGCTAAGTTATGCTATAGACGCAAGCTCAGAAGAGAAGTATCCCTTCGAGCCTGTGAACTCGGCACGATCATAAGGTACATGTTCTACAGATAATACTTACGGCTTTCTCGGAGCGATCCCTCTCTGTAGCAGTGCAAACCTCGGATGAGCACGTTAGCCTATGCTCGTTCTTCCAGTAAATATCTGAACGAACCAAACAATTACCAAATTCAAACAAAGGAACTAAAATCACTCTCGAGTCTCGAGTCTCGACTCGAATCCCTAACAATAAAGTCCATTTCGATGCTAAACGAGAGAAAGTGATAAATTCAGACGATCTACGAGGTGGAGAGAGAGAGGCGATTACCGAGGAGTTGAAATCCAGCGAAGGCGACGACGGAAGCGGCAGGCTTGAGTATGAGCGAGATAAGTGACACGATGCGCTTCTTCAAGAGCATAGGGTATGGTAGAGTCAAGATGACGGCGATGGCGACCTCGGCGGCAACCACATACGACAGAATCAGCCATTGCAATGCCATTCTTTTGTGTGTTGATTTCTGCTAGATCTCTCTTCTTCCGTGTGAAATTTAGGAAGAAAATTAACTGTGATCTGGATTCCGCGACAATCGGACACGTATCAACGCCGTTTGCGTGTGCCAGCCGGTCGTGACTTTTAGTTGATGGGCCTCCTTACGGCCCAACATTCGATTTTGTCTTTTCAATTTTCATCCTTCTCGCACCATTTGGTTTTGTTCAAAATTGAGAATCGAATTTCAAAAATATTATCTAACAATCTAATTAAAAAAGTAGAGGTTAAAGCAATATCAACACTAATAACAGATAAATTAACTCATACATAGCTAATCACCAAACCACGACATGTGGGACAAACCAAACTTAGGGTGAAAATGGACAAATCAATACAACCAAAACAATATTGCAATATTGTAACATAACGTAAGGGTCATGTCTTCCATCGAGGTATTTTGGAAAAATCGGACGACCATCTTCTTCTTCTACCAAGACCAGTCAGCATCCCGTGTACTCTCCAGAACACTTCTAGGTAGTAGGATCTAGATTCTAGACCGACAAAATCAAGATATAGAGGGATATGAAAAGAGAAAACTTGGAGAAGCAAAGCTTCAGTCCATGGTAGTTAAGGAACGAATCTCAGAGTGTATAGGAAATTTGTTGACTCTAAAGTGAATATACGCAAAGATGGACCTAAAGCCATGACCTGCCATGGTAAAGGAAGCTCTTTCCTTGTGAACATATTTACGAAAAGTTCCACTAGGATTATAAACTTGTATACGATCATTATATGTAAACTTAGCGGTTGAATATTCCCATTTGGGATAGTTGCTATAGTAGGTTCCCTGGTGGGCACCCTTTGTTTTTTATGCATATATATATAGGTAGGAATTTGTTCGTGTGACTAAAACAACGAAAAAAACAAAAGGTAGGAATTTGTTTGGCCTTAAGGTTATCTTATCTTATTAATGACATACGGGGATCTTATATTCGATTTCGATAAGTGTTCTGACTGTGTTCAATAAGATATTACCAAATCTCGTTCGTGCATATGGTTAAGAAGAAAATCTTATTTTAAGTCAACTACCCTTATAGAAGTAAATTTAAAAGATAAATTATTTATTTGAGAAAATGTTACTATACACACATTACACTAGGAAATGAAAAAGGTATTAAAATACGAAGACCAAATTAGAAAATAATGGAAAAGAATATCTAATGTAAAATCTGCCGAAAAAAAGAATCTTAGGATCATTTGAAAATACATAAATATGGTATTTTGTAGGATTCATGATAAACCGACGTGGAAAGTTAGTTTTGGATAAGCTTTGATAATAAATTAAAACAGAAAGAAGTATTATGGAAATATCGGAAACTAATGGGTACCCGAAACTAATCCTAAACTTGACTTTAAACTTTGAACAAAAATGTTATAGAAATACCAAATAACAAAATAAACTTATACGATTAATCTGAAATACAGTTATATCAAAATGTAAAAATACAGTTGTTTCAATTTAACAAAAAGAAAATACACATTTTTTTTTAATCTTAAAATGAAATACAAACACGCAGCTGGCACGGCACAGGCGCGCGCGCGGCACACGACAACGTACAGTGTCACGTGTTCACCACACAGTCACCATTTACAGTCTTATTAGGTAATTAATCCACGCCAATAAATTAATTTACAAATTCGTCATAAGGAATCTTATCCAGATCAAGATTGGGCCTGGCCCATTTTACGTCTGCAACTGCCATTTATTTAAGTTTGGGTTTTCTCGTACGGAACAAACTCTCTCTCTCTCTCTCGCTTCTTTGTTCTTTGTTCTTTCTTCTTTGCTTCTTTTCTCTCTCGCGTTGCTGTTGTTGACTCTCATTTCTTCTCCTTTTGGATTGCCTTAAACCTTTCGCTTCAATCCCCTCCCCTTACATGCGAGCTTCTCCGATTCTCAGGTTTTGATTGCCTCAATACTCACAATATGGTTTACGCGGCGAAGAAATTCATCAACAACCCCAACGGTTCGTGCTCTTCGGCTTCGTTCTTCTCTTTTTCTATTCTTGAGTTCCAATGTTCGCCGCATCGCGAGCTCTCTGTTTTTTTTCGGTGGTGTCGTTTATTTTTCCGGCGTAAAATAGGTCGATGAGAATTGTGAATGCTCTCGCGAACTGTTGACCTATGTTATATCCCCGATTGTGGTTACTGTTTGCGAATTTCTTTGCATTGCGTGTTTCTTGCTCATAAAACTCGTCTTGGCCTATTTTCCGCATTTCCTTCCCCCAATTTTGCTCGAAATGCTGCTCCGTCACTGTGTTTTTCGCTTGCATGGTCAACCCGATGACGAATCGATAAATGATTTTCCATTGTTTAGGCCTTTAGGGTATAATCCCCATACGGAATTGCAAGTTGCATTTCCTGAAATAGAAGTAGCGACTTGATATTTTCTTAGTAAGATAATGGAAGGTTTTGCAGATGTTGTGACTGAGTTCATCGAGGGTCTTGTTGAAACTTATCCTGGACTTCAGTATTTGGATGGCTTTCCTGAGGTTAAGGTCGTGCTACGAGCTGATGTCTCGGGTGAAACGTATGACAAGGTTGCCGTTATATCAGGTGGGAGTTTTGTGACTTTAATATTCTGTGGGTGGTTTAGGTTTTTGAAACTCTCTTAAGCAATGCCTTTTTGCTTTATGCAGGTGGAGGAAGTGGGCATGAGCCAGCACATGCTGGGTACGTTGGAGAAGGAATGCTAACAGCTGCTATCTGCGGAGATGTCTTTGCCTCGCCACCAGTTGATTCCATCCTTGCTGTAAGTCTTCCAAATGTTTATTTTTCTTCTCTCTTTTATCATCTGCTTCGTTAGAGTGAATGATAATTTGTTTTCCCCACTTCCAGGGAATTCGTGCTGTAACTGGTCCTCAGGGATGTCTTTTAATCGTCAAGGTAGTGAGAGTGGGGAAGAGAGCTGCATATGTGTAGTGTCAATATATGAGAGAAACTGTAGATTCTTATCTTTATGTTTTTGCTTTAATCTAGTTTCTCTATCAACTCTCTCTACAGAACTATACGGGTGATCGCTTGAACTTTGGTTTGGCTGCTGAGCAAGCAAAATCTGAAGGTTACAAAGTAGAGGTACTGCTCGTTATTGCTTTTTAGCCTTTTTTTTCAGTTAAGAGGTTTGGAAGACAAAATGACAGGATCTCCTTTGTAGACTGTGATTGTTGGAGAGGATTGTGCTTTACCCCCGCCCCGTGGTATTGCTGGACGTAGAGGGTTAGCAGGAACAATTCTTATTCATAAGGTTCTTTCTACCTTTTCCTTTATTTCTCTAACCGCAATCCAAAGTAGTGTGTTTAGTATTTATTTACTGTCCGCTGATCTCATTTCTGTTACTACATCTTCTCAAACTGTGATGTCTGAGACATTGGGCTGCTATGGCACTGTGATTGTGTAGTTTAGCTTAATTTGAACAAGCTTAGAATCATTAAGAAGTTCTAAGCAAAAAGCTTCAAGCATCAGTTTTTTAAATTTATTTCTACTTGCATAAGGATAGGTTGCTGGCGCAGCAGCAGCTGCTGGTCTTTCTCTAGAAAAAGTTGCAGCAGAGGCAAAATGTGCATCGGAGATGGTTGGAACCATGGGTGTTGCATTATCTGTTTGTACGCTTCCTGGGCAGGTTACATCAGATCGTCTGGGCGCAGAGAAGATGGAACTCGGGCTTGGAATTGTATGTTACTTTCTCTTATTTTTTTTCCAAGTTTGCATGACATCCATTTCTTTTCAGTGTTTTGGCTCGTACCTTGACTTTTTACCGCTCATTTCAACTTTTCTCTCAGCATGGAGAACCTGGTGCTGCTGTCGTTGATGTTCAACCTGTGGATGTGGTGGTTTCACATGTTCTTCAGCAGATACTTAGTCCTGTATGTGCTTAATTTGTGTTGTCTTTATTGTACTTTCTTGTCTCCATAGTCATAGAGATGTTCCCATGCTGATTATCAACTTACTATCTTGGAGTAAAATCCTCTATACGTGATTTTGTCTATCAACTTATGCATTATTCGAACTGTTCTTCCATTCTGCAGGAGACCAATTATGTTCCAATTACACGCGGTAACAGAGTGGTTCTTATGGTTAACGGGTAAGCCCATTCTTATTTAATTGGATATCCGTGTTTTTCTCCCATCATTTAAACTGCAGCAAAATGCTACGTTTGTAATATCAACTTTTGGTTCAAAGAGTTTGTGATTTCCTATTAGGCGAGAGCTTAGTTTGTCCTTTTCAATCTTTGCAGCTTAGGAGGCACCCCTTTAATGGAACTTATGATTGCTGCTGGAAAAGCAGTCCCAAAATTGCAGTTGGAATTTGGACTTGCTGTTGATAGGGTGTATACAGGATTTTTTATGACTTCTCTTGATATGGCAGGTGAATTTCAGTTGTCTCCTTGATTCAGTTAAGTGTTACATACTCCAGTCGTAATGCTGACAGCGCTTCCTTTTCTAGGATTCTCGATTTCAATCATGAAGGCGGACCACTCAATCTTAGACCGTTTAGATGCTCCAACTAAGGCTCCAAATTGGCCTGTTGGTACTGATGGTCCGTGAGATGTTGTTACCTGTTTTCTACTTGCGTGACTTATCTTCAGAACCTAGTCTTAGATACAAAATCTCTGTGCTGCATTGCAGGCAACCGGCCACCTGCGAAGATTCCTGTTCCTATGCCTCCTTCTCGATCAACCAAAAGTGCTGAGGTTTGCTTTGCTAAATCCGATAAATTTAGGTTGTGTAGACTGTAGAAGGTTTGGTGATAAATGTTTTTTGGTAAATTTCATGACAACTTGGCAATACCAGTCTCAGAGCCGGCCTCAAGAGCTGAGTCAACAAGGACGAATTCTTGAGGCAACTATTGAAGCAGCAGCAACTGTGATCATCAGTCTAAAGGATAGTTTGAACGAATGGGATGGAAAAGTAGGCGACGGGGATTGTGGGTCAACAGTAAGTCTTGTTTTTATAACATGTTTTTTTTTTCTGCCTCATTTCGTATATCTTACATGGGCATTCATTAATTGTGTAGATGTGCAGAGGTGCAACAGCTATTCTGGAGGACATGAAACACTAGTGTGTCTTTTTGTTACTCCTACTTTCTCATATACATCTCTTGTATTGCTTTTTATGCTGAGTTCTTCACATAGATTCTTAACAAAATTCTGAACCTTTTGTGTCTAGTTATCCACTCAATGATGCTGCGGAAACAGTGAATGAGATTGGTGCATCAATCAAAAGAGCCATGGGAGGGACAAGTGGAATAATGTAACTCATAAAATTATTTCACATTTTAATTCACTATAGATAGTTTTGGCTTTTGGCTTTCATTGATAAAGAAATTACGCTTTCTCTTGTGGAAACAGATACCATCTCCTCTGCAAGGCAGCATACGCGGAGCTAAAAGCTAACGCTCAGTCAGAAATCACTCCCAAACATTGTGAGAATAATGCTTCGTTGAAGGTGGTTAGTATTTCAATGGTCACATACTTGTTTTGACTCAGCCTTCTCTTGTGAAACAGGGTCTGAAGCACTCAAGTCATCAATAGCTTGTGTCAGCAAATATGGTGGAGCAACTGCAGGCTACAGAACGATGCTAGACGCGTTGATTCCAGCTTCAGAAGTTCTTGAGGAGGTGACAAAGAGCGGCTTACATTCTTTCTTTCACACTGAAGATTTAGATATTGCAAGTACTAATGAGATTTTGTTTCTGATAAGAACAGAAGCTAAGCGCTGGAGAGGACCCAATATCTGCTTTCATTCTGTCAGCTGAAGCAGCAACTACAGGAGCGGAATCAACCATACAGATGCAAGCACAGGTGAGCCATTTCGGTATGCTTTTACTTTGTATGTATGTATGCTTTTCATTTTTGGATCTGACTGGATGAGATTGTGGAACACACAGGCTGGGAGATCAAGCTATGTATCTGCAGAGATACTTGCAACGGTGCCAGATCCAGGTGCAATGGCTGCAGCAGGATGGTACAGTGCGGCAGCAAGAGCCGTGAAGGAGCAGTATGAAGGCTCGTCATGATCCCCGGAGGGAGGAGTAGTTTCTTCTTTTATTTCCCCGGATTTAAGAATTGGGATTTTGGTGGTGAGAGGCTCTTTGTGGTCGTCGTGTATGTATGTTAAAGATTTTTCTGACTCTGTGAGGGCTCTCCGTTTATGCAATTCTTTTTTTGGGTGGTGCGTAATACTGTGAGAGTTTATAACATCCGGAGAGACTAGACTATTCATATTGGATTCTTAAACGACTCTGAAAAAAACTGCTTCTTCATACTTGTTCGTTTACTTTAACTTTTGGTACGTAACAATACTTTCAAATCACTTCGACAATTTTTTGTCTGTTAAAGCTCAACTGATGCCTACCTAAGTTTATCTCTGAATCTGATGATGAAGCGGCAACAAAAGTCTGATGGCCGATGTCATTCTATTCAAGAATATCCGTTTCTATGGCTTGAAGAACTTTTGTTATGACTTTATGATATAACCATATCCCGTCCGTAATTATTGTTGTTCTATATAATAGTTTGTATAGATCTTCTTATTCTCATGTTTATCTCTTCCGCAACATCTGTAATCTGTGTATATACATACTCTGATTTAATTTCCAACGTTTAAGATCCCGCTGCTCTCAATCCCTGATCCGGCAAATTCATCACTGATCCTAGGGTATTAAAAGGCAGTAGCAAAAAAGCAAGTGCCGCTGCTCTCAATCCCTGATCCGGCAAATTCATCACTGATCCTAGTTGTAATTCTCTCTCTCTGCTTCTCATATATCGCAATCGATAATATTAAATCCTTTACTCATACAACTTTAGTTTTCACAAGATCAGTTCTATTACCCTATGTATATATATATATATATATATATATATATAGCTCTGCAGCATCATATTCTGTAGTGAGATTAATATTCTATTAATTCAAAATGGTATTGGGATAATGTTCTAGGAGACTTGAACAAAATCTGATCTAAAATCTTGGGAAGAAATGACAGATTGACCGATTTGTGCAGTGGTTATGGAGTCAGGAAATAGTGTGTGTGTGTTCCTATTTAGTATACATACTGTAAGAACAAATGCTCTGTATTTAGATACTGAAAACTGAAAACTTGATACTTCATTGAATGAGAAAGATGGCTATATATAGCCTTTACAAATAACTAGAAAGCCTAAAAGTACTGCAAAGAAACAAAGTAACTGCTACGACTAATTTGACCGAAACAACAGGCCATTATTGAAAACCACTAACGACTAACTTAGACCCCAAGACTCGTTCCACAAAGCCCACTTCTTTCTTGTTCCTTACTTCTCGGTGTTACTGCTTCCAACAAACCCTCCCTAAGCTAAACTTGGTTGACAAGTTTCAGCTTATCTTCAACTGAACACACTCCAAGCTTGCTCCTCAGATCTTCAAAACTTTCCCGCTTTAATGCCTTCGTGAAAATGTCAGCCACTTGCTCAGTTGTTCCACAATGCTCCAAGCTGATAATTCCTTTGTTCACTAGATCCCTCAGAAAATGGAATCTCACTCCAATGTGCTTGCACCTTCCGTGAAAAACAGGGTTCTTGGAGAGTTTGATAGTTGAAGTATTATCGCAGAGAATCACAGTGCTTCCGTTCTCACTGTATCCTAACTCTTCAAGGACCCTCTTGTACCAAACCACCTGACACGCGCAGACTGAAGCAGCTACATACTCAGCTTCGGTAGTAGAGAGAGTAACTATTGGCTGCTTCTTTGAAAGCCAAGCCACCGCAGCTCCATCCATAAGAAAAACGTAGCCAGAAGTACTCTTTCTACTATCAACATCGCCTGCAAAATCACTATCAGTGTAGACTGCTAACTCCCCTGTTCCTCCTCTCTTGTACCAGATACCAAAATCAACCGTACCCCTCAAGTATCTTAAGACTCTCTTCGCAGCTTGTAAATGCAGTGTGGTAGGTTTAGACATGTAGCGACTCAGTAGACTTACAGAGAATTGCAGGTCTGGTCTTGTAACCGTGATGTACATGAGACTTCCTATTATTTGCTTGTAGAAAGTCTCATCTACTAACTCTCCTCCATCGTCAAGATCCAGCTTGCTTCCAGGGACCACCGGATTGTATACGGAGTTGCAGCTTTCCATGTCAAAACGCCTTAACACCTCAAGAGCATATTGTGCCTGCGATATATGGATACCAAGTGACGTCTGCAGCACTTATATTCCAAGAAAATACCTCATTTTACCAAGATCAGACATGTCGAACTCCTTTTTCATTGACTGCTTGAATTCTTCAATCATCGCTTCTCTCCACTTGAAACTTTTGACTGCTTCCTCAAAAGAGACCGGATCAGATGAGTTGACTACCACCATGTTGACTACTTCTTCATCTTCTTCTACTTCATTTTCAGTGATGTAGTCATTTAGGTAGCGTGGAGGTCTTGTCACACGATTCTTCCTTGTTCTTCCTGGCTGCTCTGTTTCTTCTGTGACTTCAGCAGATTGCTCCTCTGTATCGATTTGCTCTCTGCCATCTTCTCCTTCACTATCACTCTCTTCCCAGATGTGATTGTCGTCGTTCCAGGTTAGCTCAGCCTTAGGATTGTCTTGATCTTCCTCCCAGTTCCAGCCTTTCGTTTCTTCAAACACCACATCTTTGCTTACTGTTATCTTCTTAGTCATCGGGTTGTATAGTCTGTAACCCTTGGACTCTTCAGAAAAACCAAGCATCACACACGCAAGACTCTTGTCATCAAGCTTTCCACGCTTCTCGTCTGGAATGTGAGCGTGTGCTAGACTTCCCCATACTCTGAAGTGCTTCACACTTGGTTTGATACCACTCCAGGCTTCTTGTGGAGTCACATCTTTCACTGAGTGAGTGGGACTTCGATTTAAGATGTGAAATGTCCAGTTGACAGCTTCAGCCCAGAAAATTTTAGGTACCTTCCTCATCGACAACATGGATCGGACCATGTTCATCACAGTGCGGTTCTTCCTCTCTGCCACCCCGTTCTGCTGTGGTGTGTAAGCCGTGGTGAGTTGCCTTCTGACTCCTTCCACCTTACAAAACGTCGCAAACTCATTTGATGTGTATTCTCCTCCACGATCAGTTCTCAGACACTTTATCTTCTTGCTTGTCTCAGTTTCCACCAGTTTCTTGAACATTTTGAAGTGTTCAAAAGCTTCTGACTTCTCCTTCAAGAAGTAAGCCCACCCCTTTCTGCTGTAGTCATCGATGAAGCTCAAGACATATCTCTTCCCACTCGTGGTCATAGGACTGATCGGACCACATATGTCTGAGTGTATGAGCTCCAAGACTTCCTTTGCTCTCCACGTACTTTTCTTAGGTATGGGATTCCTTGACTGCTTTCCTATCAAGCAGTCTGTACACGTGAACTGTTGAGCATCAAAGCAAGGGAGATCACATACCATTTTCTTGCTCTGCAGTGTTTTCATCCCACTGAAACTGAGATGACCGTACCGCTCATGCCATATCTTTGCCGTGTCTTCCGTGGTTGTCTGCAGACACCTCTGTTGCTTGACCTCTCCAACACCAGCTTGATCGAGTATCATGAACATCCTATTCTTGGTCATCTTGCTTTCTGCAACCAGCCCTCGCTCTTCATGGTACATCTTACAGACACCCTTCTGTATGATGATGGTGACATCCTTTTCTTGCATTTGTCCAAGACTCAGCAAATTGTTCTTGAGCTCAGGAATGTAGTACACATCTCTGATCGTGTATGTTGTGTTATTAAGAACCAACTTCACATTTCCTTTGCCCACAACTTCAAGTCTCTTGTCATTTCCCAACTTGACTGAGTGCTTGAAGTTTGTGTTCAAACTTGTGAACAGCTCTTGATCACCACTCATGTGATTTGAACAGCCGGAGTCCAGAAACCAGACCTTCCTTCTCCTTTCTGTGTGTGTCACCATCGCCATCTCCATTTCTTCTTCAATGTAAGCCATCAATAGCATCTCTCCTTCCTCATCAGCGTAATTTGCTTCATCTTCTTCCCACTTTGGGCACTCACTCTTGAAATGCCCAAGACGATGGCACTTGTAACATTCAACGGTACTTTTGTCTCTGAATGTTGTTCTGCCTCGTCCTCTGCCTCTTCCTCTGCCGTAGGAGCCCCTTCCTCTGACTTCGGTGCCTCTGCCGTGTGTTACCTTTAACACATGATCTTCACTCTTGTCTGTCTTCTTGAACTTTTGCTCATGGACCATCAATGAGCTCTGCAACTCCTCAAGGGAAATGGTCTCAGTATCCTTCGATTCTTCTATCGAGACCACCACATACATAAACTTCTCGCTGAGCGTCCTGAGGATTTTCTCAACCACCTTTGAGTCCATCATCACCTCACCATTGCTCCTCATTTGGTTGGTCACGCTTAGTACCCGGGTGAAGTATTCTTCTACACATTCAGCTTCATTCATCTCGAGGAGCTCAAAGTCTCTCCTTAGCTTCTGCAGCAGAGATCTCTTCACTCTGGCGTTTCCACCAAACTTCGACTTCATCGAATCCCATATGATCTTTGAGGACCTCCTGTCCAAGATCTGCTCAAACGTCACCCTATCAATGCTTTGATAGAGATAATGCTTCACCTTGTGATCATCAGTCTTGGCACTCTCGAGTTGTGCACTCTGCTCCGCCGTCTGAACCGTGGTGGCTGTTGGTTCTTCAAACCCCGTCTCAATCACTTCCCATAGTCCCTTGGCTCGGAAGAAGTTCTCCATGACTTCGCTCCAATGATCCCAGTGGCCATCAAACTGCGGCAACTTCATCTTATCATCACCCATCTCTCTTTTTGCTGTTTGTTTCTCTCAAGTGTTTAATATCTAACGGAGCTCTGATACCAATTTGTAAGAACAAATGCTCTGTATTTAGATACTGAAAACTTGATACTTCATTGAATGAGAAAGATGGCTATATATAGCCTTTACAAATAACTAGAAAGCCTAAAAGTACTGCAAAGAAACAAAGTAACTGCTACGACTAATTTGACCGAAACAACAGGCCATTATTGAAAACCACTAACGACTAACTTAGACCCCAAGACTCGTTCCACAAAGCCCACTTCTTTCTTGTTCCTTACTTCTCGGTGTTACTGCTTCCAACACATACTTGATGCTGTTCTCTCTTTAATGGTTGAGGACAATAATAATCACAAATGGTGTGTACCAATATGCCCAATTCAAGGGAGGGAAGAGAGAGTCAAGTGGAGAAATAAGAGGGAGTTAGTTAGTTACGTGAATGTCTTAAATTAGTTTAGATAGTTTTGCTTTACTACTTTCTTTATATCTTGTCAAAGAAAAACTTGTGATATCTAATTTCCTCTTCATTTCAGGACAAGACACAGAAAAAGACAATGGTACTCGCTACAAACTCTGATTCGGAAGAGCATTTGCATTCCACTTTCGCATCCAGATATGTGCGTGCTGTTGTTCCCAGGTTCAAGATGCCAGACACTTCCATGCCCAAAGACGCTGCTTATCAAGTGATCAACGATGAGTTGATGCTTGATGGCAATCCAAGGCTTAACCTAGCTTCCTTTGTCACCACTTGGATGGAGCCTGAGTGTGACAAACTCATCATGGATTCTGTCAACAAGAACTATGTTGACATGGATGAATATCCTGTCACTACAGAGCTCCAGGTTCTTCTCCTTTCCTCTCTCTCTCTGTCTCCATCTGTAATCCCAATTGTCAAATACATTATTCTCTGCTTTTTTTTTTTCAGAACCGGTGTGTAAATATGATAGCTAACTTGTTCCATGCTCCCGTTGGAGAAGACGAGGCTGCTATTGGTTGCGGTACTGTTGGTTCATCAGAGGCCATAATGCTTGCCGGTTTAGCTTTCAAAAGAAAATGGCAACAGAGGAGAAGAGCTCAGGGCTTACCTACTGATAACCCTAACATTGTCACTGGAGCCAATGTTCAGGTTATATTCTCATCCTCCAATCTAACCATCACATTTGCTTTTGATATTGATCTGACATTGTGTATATGTTTCCTCCTGGGGACAGGTGTGCTGGGAGAAATTTGCAAGGTACTTTGAGGTAGAGCTGAAAGAGGTGAAGCTACGTGAGGACTACTACGTGATGGACCCAACTAAAGCTGTAGAGATGGTTGATGAGAATACAATCTGCGTTGCAGCGATTCTTGGATCCACACTTACAGGAGAGTTTGAGGATGTGAAGCTATTGAACGATCTCTTAGCTGAGAAAAACGCAGTGACTGGTTGGGATACTCCTATCCACGTTGATGCAGCTAGTGGAGGATTCATTGCTCCTTTCCTCTACCCGGATCTTGAATGGGACTTTAGGCTTCCATGGGTCAAGAGCATTAATGTCAGTGGCCATAAGTATGGGCTTGTCTACGCAGGAGTTGGTTGGATTGTCTGGAGAACCAAAGATGATTTGCCTGAGGAGCTTGTCTTTCACATCAACTACTTAGGAGCTGATCAACCAACTTTCACTCTCAACTTCTCTAAAGGTTTGTGTGTAAAACCAACAACTGTCTTATCCAATCAAATTCATTTTCTTTAACCGAAGAAACTCAAATATTTTTTGCAGGATCAAGCCAAATCATTGCTCAGTACTATCAGTTTATCCGACTAGGCTTTGAGGTACTTGTTTGTATGTATATATATATATTCTTTAGAGTTTCATCTTTATTCTAAGAAACTATCTTGGGATTTGAAAAAAGGGATACAAGAACATAATGGAGAATTGTATGGACAACGCGAGGAGGCTAAGAGAAGGAATAGAGATGACAGGGAAATTCCACATTCTGTCTAAGGACGTTGGTGTGCCACTGGTTGCATTCTCTCTCAAAGACAGTAGCAAACACACTGTGTTTGAGATCGCAGAGTCTCTGAGGAAATTCGGGTGGATCATACCGGCTTACACTATGCCTGCAGATGCACAACACATTGCTGTGCTCAGAGTTGTGATCAGAGAAGACTTTAGCAGAGGACTTGCAGACAGACTCATCACACATATCAATCAGGTGCTTAAAGAGATCGAAGGGCTTCCTAGCCGGATCGCTCATCTAGCCGCTGCTGCTGAGGTTAGTGGCGGCGAAGAAGTCAAGACTTCTAAGATGTCGTTGGAGGATATCACTAAGTACTGGAAACGCCTTGTGGAACACAAGAGAAACATTGTCTGTTAGGGGGTAAGTCTTCACGTTCTTGGTAATAAGGTTTTTTAATTTAGACCATTCATCAGAACTCTTTTTGTTTTGTTTTTTTTTTTCTTTTTTTTTTATCATATTGATGGTATCATATAAACCACAAGAGTGACTTCTCTACTCTTCTTGAAATCTGTTGCTTTTATCTTGTGCACTAAAATCTCAAAAAGATGAAGAGAACAAACCGATACTTAACCAAAAACTAAATGGATTGTTCCACAGTAGTGAGGTAACGACTAAAACAGCTGCAAAAACATGCTAAGACCAGATAGCATTTGGCAAAGAAAAAGGGACTATATATTTCACAAACTACAAATGAAACAACATGCTAAGACCATCAAATAAGCAAATAGTCACACAGAAAATTAATATACAACAAGGTCTGAAAGACTTCCCTCTCAGAAGAGTTTTCACAAAAAACAAAGGGGGGAATAACAAACCATCATCTTCTTCCTTGAATACCTCTCATCCATTCTGGACTTTGATCACGAAGATGTCAAATAATCACACAGACCCTTTCTTCCTCTTTTGTTGCGACAGCAGAATCAGGGAGATATGGGTTCGTAGGGATAAGTCAACCATGGATGCTTCAGAGCTTCAGATGCAGAAGGGCGTTTCTTTGGATCAACTTGGAGTAAGTGTGTCACAAATTCTATGAAGCCTTGGTCACCCATCGGCAGTCTACGCCTTAGCGATGACTTTTTAGGTATCAGGTATTCCAAATTGTTACTCTCCTGAAATATTTGGAACACAAACCCGTTATACCATTTCAAAATCCAATTCTACAGCCAGTAAAAAATTGGCTTCAGTAATAGCAGCAAGAGCTGCATTATAGTAAGTCTATTTTTTGGATTTTTCATTTCGCACCTGGTTCCTCTCGTATAACAAATGATTTTTGGTGAAGTACTTGCATGTATCAGGTCCTTTGGCAAGCATTTCTTGGTCAATGGATCCGATAATACCGATGACCCTTGCAAGCAAAGTAGCCGGAGAATCATTTTGGAAAAGAACCTGCAAAAGCAGACACAAGTTACATATAGATACTCCTAGCTAGCTAAGTGGATTATTGTGAGAAAGGTTTTAACAGGTTTCATCAACGCTGGAACTTACGTTGCCGGTGCACAGTTCTGCCAAAATGCAGCCAAGTGACCAGATATCTATCTTTTTATCATATGGAAGCCCAATGATGACTTCTGGGGCACGGTAGGATCTAGACTGGACATAGGAGCAAAGATGATCTGTCTCAAAACAGCTACTTCCCAGATCAATAACTTTGATTTCGCATCTGCTGTAGCTTTTGATAAGTATATTTTCAGGTTTTAAGTCGCAGTGTATAAGGCCGAGACCATGCAGAAAGTGCAATGCTTCCAAGCACTGGATAGTAATTGACTGCACGAGGATTGGATTTAGAAGAAAATGAGAGAGCAGCGAAAAACATATATAAACCTTGTATGTAGGAAGGATGTTGGCTAACCTGCAATCTTGGCATTGTGAAATAAACCTCTCCACCTGATTCCCTATTAAACTTTTGGAACTCATACAAGTTTGCCTTGAGAAGTTCACATACTATCAACAGGTGCTCCTGCAAAACAGAGATTCAAATTAATTGCAATCAGAGGTATCAAGTTGCAGGCCCAAGTCACATATTCTTTTCTTTATTGAATATAACTAACGAACAATTGAAACATCATAGCACGAAAAGCAGCACATTATCCAAATTCATCTACAATATCTACTCGATGATAAACAGCGGGAAAGATGTAGGAACTTATAAGATGATAAGAAGAATAAAGAAATAATTAGTGCATCTACTTACCCGGAAGTAGAAGTAGTCATACAGTCGAAGGATATGGTACTTGTCAGCGGGATCGTGCTGGTTGACATACTTGAGAAGTTTGATCTCATCAAGGCTCTGGTCAAAAAAGTCTTTGTTGTTCTTTATGATCTTTACACAGACATCAATGCCTGTGTGGAGGTCATGTGCTTGTATTGCTTTGCTAAAAGCTGCTGATCCAAGATGCTCAGTGACATGATAACGACCAGCTATGACAGAATTCAAAACCACATGGAAGCTCTTGTCCTCTTCGAAACCAGTCCTGGGCACAAAAGAAAAAAATAGAAGAAACAACTAAATTTCCTGAATGTTCATAAGATTTGGGATAGACTAATGTGTACAAACATCATTAAATACATACTACAAAAATAACACAAGATGATTGTAAGAGAAAAGACCTGTTTTTCCTGTGAACAATCTTCAGGTTGAAGGTCTCAAAATCCTGCTCTTGGGCTTTAATCTGTCTTACTTGCTCTTGGACCACGATAGCATCTTCATCCTCAAACGAGGTCCTTAGATTATCCTCCGGCCCATGACTGGTTTCTTCCTCATCTTCTTCCTTGCCATGCTCTCTCCCAGTATAAGAACTATGGGAGAGTACGGATGGGGAAGAGTTTCTTGAACTTGCAACCTTCTCACCATCCCTATCTCTTAAAGTTCCTTCAGAGAAAGAGTCGCTGCGTCTTTTTGTCGAAGTAGCATGCATAATATCGGACTCAATTAGCCCCTTTGGTCCATAACTGTCCTTTCTCACAGCAGCATTGCAATGGTTTGCAGAATCTTCATGGGAGATCTGTCCATCAGGTACTGGAGAGGGAAAGGAGAAACCACCATTTGCAAAGCTTTTTAGTTGCATACTTGCACCTATACCAGGTGGAGGCTTGACGCCAGCAATACCAACTTGGCGATGGGGAAGGAGCTCCAAATCCCATTCACTACCTTCTCCAGGAAAAAAATCAGGTACTATACTCCCATTGTCATCAACATCATCGCTGATTCCTACACCAATTGACCTAACTGCAGCATTTCGATCTTCTTCTGCGCAGACATCCTTCGGACGGAATCTACCACGGTCATCCTCGACTTTCCCTTTGTTCAACAAAATTAGATCATTTTCATGGGTGACAAGTCCCTGCCACACAGGTTCAGTGCGCATCAAACTTAGTTCCGTTGCATCCATCAATTGCCCGTCATATCGAGCAACCAAATCAGTTTCCTTGGTCCTGCTGTATGTTTCAGTCATTGAGAGACCCATGGGATCATCTGAAGCGGTAACTGGCGCAATGCCTTTTGCTAGCACGTATTGCTCACCGGAGAAATAAGAATCCTCTTCGGCAAATGAATGATCATCATCATTCTTGGTTTGGCTTTTATCCTGCGTATCAGGAACACTTCCTTGCTCTGTGCCTTTTTCATTTTCGCTAGGATAGTCGACTTCGTGACCCAAAAACCACGCCTCATCATCAATTGGTTGCCTAATGTAACCAACATCATCATCGTCGTCATATTCATCGGAGTCCCAATACTCATTTGAATGTTCAGCGAGATCATCTAATCCATTGGTAAAGCCAAAAATCAAGTCAGATGCATCTTCTGCTAGTCCCTGGCTTACGGACAACCAGTTTCCTCCACCAGCTATTTTGCCACCTATGACACCATCAGAATGGGAATTAAACTCGGACTCCATCTTCTGAAGATATGAAAAAAAGTAAGATATACATTACAAGAAAGAAAGGAAAAGGTGTACCCAAGAGTAATTTAACTTACTCATACAGAACATAAAGTTTTGTATAGCAACCATGTCAACTAACCTGATGAATTGATTTCTTGACCAATAGGAACATCTAGATAAGAGCCTATGAGGAAACCATTCTCAGTATTTAGCTTCTCCTCCAAAATGTCCCGCTCGTGTTTTTCTTCCCAAGTAAAGTTCATTGATTTATCCTCCAACTTGATTTTTACATGCGGCAGCATTGGTAAGTCTTCCCTCGGACCATCACGGGCCATTGAAAATGCTAAGCTGCTTAGTTTCTCATGTTCATAGCCAGACTGTGACTTTCCAAGGTATAGAGCTGTTGCCAAATCATCTTCCTGCTCCTTAATAACAATCCTGGAATCACTCGCGTCAACTTTTTTCTTTCCTTGCCTTTTGTCTGAAATGGTAACACCATTATCTTTCGTTGACGTGCTTCCTTTGGACAATGGATAAACAGTCGTAACAGAACAGTCCTTCCAATGGTCAGATGAAGCACCAATGCTCTCTTCGTTTCTTGGCCATGATGTGGTGATAAACCCTTCTTGTATTGCAGATTTACCAGTTTCAAGAACCTTTTCATGACTGGCTTGCTTTGATCCTCTTTTACTTGGATCGATGCTGTATACCTCAGAGTCAGCTACAACATCAGCACAAGTATGATTCCAGGGAGGTAAATCAAGCTCGGTATCCACTAAATCTTCAGAAAACGTGAATCTCTCCTCCCAGAAACCTGCTGCATTAGCACCAAAGCCGCTTTGAGTCTGAAGAGAAACATCGTTCATCTGATTATTCTCACGTAAGCTATTGGCAGCAGCTCCACATTGAATCTCTTTCACAACCAATTCATCAGATACGTGATTGTCGTTTTGACGGCCCAGTGCTCGGCTACTCTCTGCTTGCTTCTTATCCAAAAGCATGCTCACGCCATTACTACTCTCAAAGTTGAGATTTTGCAGACATCCATTTGAGCTTCGGTTACTGGAAAGCTCACTAATCAACGCAGATTCTGCTCTCATGAAACGATTTCTCCGCAGAAATTCCAAAATCGAATGGATAGAGCTTGCGTCCTCCATTTTCCCAAATCCTTAGAAACAGATTTCACAAAACCTGAAACATTTTGAGATTCCGTTCAATTCCTTCCTCCAAACAAACCCAGGTTAAGAACAAACAATAAAGCAACTCAGTGAGTAGTTTCAAATCTTGGGAAGAAGGAAACTTTGAAGCAGAGACAAGTGAGACGAAGCCCTAACAAAGCATATTCTCCCTCTCCCAAGAATATTACGCAATAAAATAAAAAATAAATCCCAAAAACAAAACCCAGGATTCGAATTCGACCAAAATATTCACTTACGGATCTAATGAAAAGCAGAGCAGCAACGTCAATCAGCTCCTTCTTGCATTCTTCGGAGTCTTTGCAAATTCAATTCAGCTTCTTCTTCTTCGTCGTCTTAATCTTTCCTTATTCTGCAATCCCGCTTCCTTCTCCCTTGGACATCCCATTATCAACGCCACCAATGCGGAAATAAAATAATAATAATAGTCATTTTACTATATTTCATTTTATTTTTATTTATTTAGTTTTCTTACAGTAGATTTTCGCTTCGGTGAGAAAAAGCCTTGTTAAGCATCTCTCTACGCTGATTAATAATAATCAGATCTTGGCGAGTTAGAAAATTTATACAATTTTCCCGTGATGTTGGCATTCACTATGTTGGCATTCACTGGGCTTTAGTACATGTCTATATATATCTATTTTTTTAGTATAAATTAGTTAATTATCTTAGTCCTAAATTTAAATTATGATTGAATAATTGTTACATTCACTAAATTAACATATTTTAATGTTTCTTCAAAAATTACAACAACGCGTACTGTTGCTGCACGGGTCAAAATTTAACAAGGTATCATACCGATGGAAATGGTTTAGTAATAATACCGATGGAGATGTTTAGTTTTCTTTAATAAAAAACGTTAAAACAATATCCAATCTGAGAAATCTAATATTCACAAATTTAATTAATTCAAAGATTAGCAACATCATGGGTCAGAACCAACATTTTTTTAGATCCAGATCTTTTCGGAGAGACAAAAAGAAAGAACAAATCTAATTAAAATGAAAGTTTGTAATCTTGACTTTAACATGTCTCCACCAACCAGTCCCTGACGAATCATGTATTAGCTGCATATTTCCAAGGGCACAAATCGATGCCCATGAATTCCAGCCTTGTGGAAGGAAATGCCGTATGCACAATACATGTTGCTCCCGAAGTTGAATCCAGTTTCGCTAGCTTTGAGGCATTTGGCTACAACTTCCGGGAAGAAAAAAATCTAAACGAGGTCGTCACTAAAGTCCTAGCTTGTTTCAAGCCTAAAACTTTCACTCTCACGATTCACTCCACCACCGTCCGGCTCAGTGGCAAGGAACCAGAGTTCCTGCTCGATCTTAATGACTATACCTGCTCGGAAAAGAAAGTCAAGCATCTCGGCCATGGAAGTCTCATTTATTATTGCTTCTAAGTGTCTCCCTCCCAGTTTAATATATTATTAGCTGAATAACTTTTCTTAGGGTTTTCGATTCTCCACGTGGAATATTCTCGTGTTTGAGGTTTACTATTTCTCTTTGGTTTATGATTTACCAGAAACTAATGTCTAACCCACACATCACTGCAGTGCGGAATTATGTTTTTGTTTTTTTGCTTTTCTTCTTCTTTTTATAACATGTTTTAATTTTAGTGTTAGTTTAAGAGTTGTATGTTTTTGTGTTGTATGTTCTTTTCTGTTAAAATTGTCAAATATGTTGTTAATTTGAATCTGAATTTTTGTATTAAGTGATTCAAATTTTGCAGTATTGACTATTGATTATACTATCTTTATTTATTAATAATTAAAAAAAATATATATAATAACCAAACACATGCATGTCCAAAAAATAAAGATATTACATCATGGTTATGTTATAACTGTTATTCCTAATATACTAAAAGAGAATCATTTTTAATAACTAACATTTCTCTCATGTGGTATTAACAACTTTGTCATGCTGAGGTGTCATCACCAGGTTCATTTTCAAGATAAATCTAAAAAAAATAACAATTTAAATGTAGTCATTTGATTTGTTATTTTATTATACTATAGTCATTTGATTTTTAGAACCCGAAACAAAGAAGTGTGCTGTGTTGTCGACAGATCATATTTGCAATATTTACAAATTGGTTTTTGAAATTTTTTCTATATCATCATCTAAGATTAATTTTGTTTCTAAATTTTAGATTTGGAATATCGATAGATATAAGAAAAACATGTATAAGTTTTTAGTAACACCAAAAATCTACTTATAATTTATATTAGGAAAAAATTTTAATTTAAGATAATGGTTTAAATTATATAAATTATAAATAATTATCTTTTATTTAGTATCAAAGTTCCTTTGATTTGGTATTATCGCTAGTTTTTTAAAATTTTTTTTACCTTTTTGCAGATTCTAATTGATAATGCATAAAACGGAAATCTTTGATTATGGTATTATCTACTCTAATTTTGGTATTATCATCTATAATTGAAACATGTATTTTTAGAGTTTTGGAGGTGGCACATGAACCGCGAATATAAAAGAATTGATTGTTGGTTTAAGTGAACCAAACATTGATTTGATTTAAGTGATATTTTAGATTACTAAATTAACCCTCATTATATCTGTTTCCAAACAGATTTTATTCATAAAGAGAAATTGTTTTTTGGTCCAAAAATAGAGATGTACTTCTCAATTAATAATAATAAAAAAAAAATAAAGAGATAAAGAAGCTACTCGACTTGGTTAATTAATATATTTCCATGATTTTCTTGCTATTGCTCTTTTATGTTCAAACATTTGTTTTCCACAATATTTACTATGCAAAAATCTGTTACCGGAGTAGTATACGTACGGTGGACATAAATCTTCTATAGTGTAGACTATCTGTAGTGCATGTACCGAATATATAAATGAATAAAACACTACAAGAAATATAGGCCATTTGCGACGGAAATTCCCGTCGCAATTCCGTCGCAACTGACGATTTGCGACGGAATTGCGAGGCCAAAATTTCCGTCGCAAATTGTTCCTCGCAATGACTTTTCTGTCGCAAATCCGTCGCAAATTTGCGACGGATTAACGGCGTAATTATTCAGTCGCAATTTGGCGATTGATTTGCGAGAGATTTTATTCCGTCGCAAACTTGCGATGGATATAACTCCGTCGCAATCCATCGCAAAATTGCGACGGAGTAAGGTCCATCGCAATCCGTCGCAACCGTGCGACGGAATTGGTTCCGTAGCAATTTTGCGACGGATTGAATTCCATCGCAAGTTTGCGATGGATTTATTCCGTCGCAAGTTTGCGATGGATTGATTCCGTCGCAAACGTGCGATGGAAACAATTCCGTCGCAAACTTGCGACGGGATTCAATCCGTCGCAAGTTTTTAATTTTTTTTATTTTCAAATTTTTTTTTTTATCAAATTGTTTTTTAAAAATAAATAAATTAATTAAAAAAATTTGAAAATCAAAATTAAAATTAAATTAAATTTAATTGTAATTAAAATATTAAAAGAAAATATTCATCAAATTCACAAAAAAACAATAAAACGAAAAACTAAAAATCGACGGATGGTCCGTCGTCACCCGATCCGCCGGTTCCGCTGTTTCCGCCCTCGGATTGCTGCTGGTTTTGACGCAAACGGCTCATAATCTCCTTGAGCTTCGGATCCGAGTTGCCCAAGTAGTCGAACATCTCTTCGAACGCCGCAACCTTCGTCTTCGTTGTAGTCAATTCCGTCTTTGTTGCAGTCAATTCCTCCTTCAACACAGCAACCTCGCTCGGATCCGGGAACTGACTCGAAGCCGAACCGCAAACATAACCGCTCCCAAGATCGATTTGGGATTGAAGAGAACCAACCCCCCAAATCTTCCCCTTTTTACGGGGAGCGGACTGAAAAACCAAAAAAAACATTGAAATTCAGAAGCCAACAATAGACATAAGAATAAAAATAATTTAAACTAAAAAATGATACAAATTTACCTGAAGAAAAACCTTGTTCTTCGCGGCGACGGAAGAACCAGAAGCGACGCTATCCGGATCATCATTCTGAGTCAACTCTTGCAGTTTTGAGTTAACGTCGTTGTAGAGCTCCTCAGAATCGTCATCCAGGAAAGTGCCATCCGGATTCCGTTTCGCATACGCGAGAACGGCCAGCAAATCCGTCTCTGATTCCCCTTGTTCCTCGGCCTATAAAAATAATTTTTGATTTCATAATAACGATAAGAAATTATAAATGGTACAAAAAATATTGTTAAAAAATAAATAGAAAGTTAAAAAAACTTACAAGCATTCGGCCGCGGGCTACGTAAGAAGTTCGGCCGGATCGATGTTTAGAATTTTTGCTCTTACCTCGAGCAGACTTACTGTTGTCACTCCGTTTCTGGTGATCGGGATCCAACCAGTAAGCAACCAAGGCATCCCACACATTCTGATCAAAGTGAAGTGGCTTGGCAGCATCACCCTTCGCCAACCACGACTTCTTCCATCGATGTACCATATCGGGTAACCGATCATGGACTTTGGCGCAGAACTCTTGGTAAACCCTCTCGGTAATGCCAGACTCCCAGTGATACTTGCGCTTGAAAAAAAAAATCAAAAAACAATAATATAATGTTAGAGATTAGCAATAAGAAAATATTTTTAAAAAAAAATAATAAATAGAAGAAACACGTACAGCAAAAGTAGAGAACCAACGTTGAAGAACGGGTTCCTTCACATCCTTCCACCGGGCAAAAGGATCTTGATAATCTTTTTCAAAGATTTCCGTAACTGCTGAAGCTACGGACGAATCATGAGAGAACCTTAAAAAGAAAACAACACTTTAACATTTTAAATTATACAATATAAAATAAAACAAAAACAAATAAAAATTAAAAATTACATACCATAAAGTTCTCGGTGGGCGGTGTGGATGAAGATGAGGGAGGAGATCATGACCGGGCTCCTCTAAAATCTCCCGCATGGCCGCATAAAATGGGGCTCTAGCGGCCTCAACCGCGGCCTCAACTGCGGCTGGCTGACGTGGTGGGGAAGAAGACCGAGACCGTACCCGCTGCTGCTGCTCCCGTCCCGTAGAACCATGGGAGCTACTAGCAGGGTTCCCGTGACTCCTCACGGGAACGGAACGAGCACCACGGGAACCCCCGGAACCAGCACGGCCCCCGGATCCTCCCTGACTCAAGAAGTCCTCGTACGTGTTTTGATGCTCCATCTGCAATAAAATAAAAAAGTAAAATACAATATTGTTACATTTTTAGTTTCTAGAAATTAAAACAATTGTAAAACTAATCTAATCACATGAACAAATTACTTATGAAAACTAAAAATTTCGATTTAATTGTCAAACAATTCCCAAAATTTATATTTAGTTATCTAACAAAATCAAAATCATTTCAAAGTTAACCCATGATTTAATCAGATTTTATTTCATTTATAAAAAACTCAACAATCTTAACAAATTCAACAAATTTCAATTTAATTATCTAACAATTCAAAAAATTTCAATTTAATTATCTAACAATTCAAAAAATTTCAATTTAATTATCTAACAATTCTAAAAATTTTGATTTAATTATGTAACAATTCTAAAAGTTTGATTTAATTATCTAACAATAATACAAATCCTTCGAATCACTTATCTAACAATTCTAAAATTTTTAATTCAATTATCTAACTAAACCAAAAATTATCTACCAAATTGAGGGAAAAAAATAACCGAAAATTTACCAAATGGGCGGTATGAGCAGAAGCGGAGAAGATGACCTGCGGCGGCGGAACGGACGAACGGACGAACGGCGGCGGAACGGCGGCGGAACGGACGACCGGCGGCGGAACGGACGACAGGCGGAGGGCTTCACGGCTGGAGAACCACTCGGCGGCGGTGTCTGCTGGAGAGAGAGGCGGCGGCGTCTGCTGGAGAGAGAGGGGCCGGCGGCTGGAGAGAGAAACGGGGCGGCGGCTGGAGAGAGAGACGGGGGCAGCGGCTGGAGAGAGAGACGGCGGCGGCGGCGGCGTCTGCTGGAGCGAGAGACGGCGGCGTCTGCTGGAGAGAGAGGGGGCGGCGGCTGGAGAGAGAAACGGGGCGGCGGCTGGAGAGAGAGACGGGGGCAGCGGCTGGAGAGAGAGACGGCGGCGACGGCGGCGTCTGCTGGAGCGAGAGACGGGGGCGGCGGCGGCGTCTGCTGGAGCGAGAAACGGGGGCGGCGGCGGGGTCGAGAGGCTTCACGGCGAGAGACGGGGTTGCGTAGTAAGAGAGATGGCTGCGGGTTTTTCGGGTTGTAAAAGTCGGTTTGAGCTTCGCTCAAACCCGACGATCTGGTTATATACAAAATATCTGTCCCTCGCAAATCCATCGCAACTTTGCGATGGCTTTGCGAGGGAAATCTTGGAAAACCCTAAAATTTGCGATGGATTTGCGATGGACTGGGCTAGATCCTCGCAAATCCATCGCAAACAATGCGATGGGTTTGCGATGGAATGATTGGAAACCCTAATAGTTTTCGAATTAGGGTTATATACATTGCCCTCGCAAGTCAATCGCAACGTTGCGATAGATTTGCGACGGAAAAGAACCATTCCATCGCAATTCCATCGTGAACTTGCGAGTGATTTGCGAGGGCCATGGCCCATGCCATCGCAAATCCGTCGCAATTTTGCGATGGATTTGCGATGGAAACGTACGGTTTAGGGTTTAGGGGTTAGGGATTTGATAACGGACTAATAAGTTTGTACGTATGAAATATTTATGCTCATTAGTAGATGAATTTGAATATTTATATAGATATTGAACATTCGTAGATATATATGTACATAGTTGATGTGTTTTCACAAAACCGTTTGTAATGTTATATACGTCATAAGCTTTAGTGAGCTTGATATGTACCTAGTTGAAGAGAAATGTTTTTTATTTACTTGAAAGCTTTTAGTTTGAATTATACATCACATAAAAACATACCCTAAACACAAAACACTTGTTATAAGAAACCGCGAAAACCCTAAACCCTAAATATTTAAGTTTCCATCGCAAATCCGTCGCAATATTGCGATGGAATTGCGAAGGAAACTTAAAAATTTAAATTTCCATCGCAAATCCGTCGCAAAATTGCGTTGGATTTGCGATTAAATTTTAAATTTTTAAGCTTCCATCGCAATTCCATCGCAAGTTTGCGACGGATTTGCGATGAAAACAAAATTTTTGGTTTTCCATCGCAAATCCATCGCAAACTTGCGATGAAATTGCGATGGAAAACAAAAAATTTAAAATTTCATCGCAAATCCAACGCAAACTTGCGACGGATTTGCGATGGATGCAAAAAAATTTGTTTTCCATCGCAAATCCATCGCAATTGGCCGCTAGATTTGACGTCCCCCGGGTGGCTTTTTGTTCCAACCACGGCCACTGTTGTTTCCGCTATCCCCCTGATCGTTGCCGGTTCCCCAAGCTGCTTTGTTATCACTTCCCGGTTTGTCTTTGGAGTTAGAACCCCAGCTATACCAGATTCCGACAGAGGACGAATAGGTGGAAGGCTTTCTAGTGTTTGAATATATTATTTAAATCCACAATCATCATTATTGCCCCATGAAGATCCACCACCATCTTTCTTAACTCAAGAAGATCCACCGTCATACTACTTACCCCATGCATGGGGTAATTAAGAAGGATGACGGTGAATCTTTGTGAGGTAAGAAAGATGATGGTGGATCTTCATGGGGTAAGAATGATGACAGGTGGATTTAAATACTACATTCAAACACTAGAAAGCCTTCCACCGATTCGTCCTCTGTCGAAAACTGGTCTAGATGGGGTTTAGACTCCAATGGCAAACCACGGCAATGATAACAAAGCAGCTTGGGGTTCCGGGAACGATTAGGGGGATATCGGAAACAACAGTGACGGCGGCTGGAACAAAAAGCCACCCGGTGACGTCAAATCTAGAAGAGAAGCCGTCATCAACTGGCTCGGCGTGGGAAACCATAGAGAAGACATCTGCAATCTCAAAATGTTATACGTACTGAAATGAATTTCGTGTCGATCGGCTTGTAAGTATAAAGTTTGCAATGGAGTGACAATATATATATATGTAACATACAGCACATAAGAAAATACAAAGAAAAACCTTAAAATTAATCAAACTCAACAATATCCTCATTTTCGTCCTCATTTTCAGATACGTAAGAGTTTTCACTGTGTTCTCTTTCTTCTTCATCAGTCGCAGACTCTTCGAATTCATCGGCTTCTCCATCTTCACTTGAATCGTCAACGACGTCTTCAACTTCTCTGTTCTCGGGGTTAACGTGGTTGATATTTTCTGTGGATTCGCTCGGGTTTGAAACTTCTGCAACTCTATCATGCTGCATGGCCACTTCATCGTCTAAACCAACTACATAACCTCTTGGATTGACCTTTATGACCGATAACCAAGTCTCCCGTCTTTGCCTAACTCGAGGATAAGGAATGAAACACACTTGCTCTGCCTGCGATGCAAGGATGAAGGGTTCGAACTTGGAAAACTTTCGGTTTGCATTTACATCGGTGACACCTACCGTCTCGTTTCTCCGAACCCCTCGACCTGGTGTCGGATCATACCAATCACATTTGAATATAATACATTTCAAGTTGATAATTCCTGGGTATGTGACCTCGATGATCTCTTGCAAAACTCCATAGAATTCTATTTCCCCCGGGACATGAATACCATAATTTGCGGTCGACTTCCGCATGCCATGCTTGTACGTATGGAAAATGTACCCGCGAGTACAGTACATTGGTGCTGTAGTGATCTTTCCTATTGGCGAGTTCACAATCTCATGCAGCCACAGCGGTATTTGTTCCGGATGACAGCCCTCTCTCACCTATATACAAACAAATGGTACATTAATTATGTAACCTAGCTATAGTGTTAGGTTTTAGTTTATATATCACTCATTTGAAGAGAACTTACGTAGTATTTTAACCATCCAGCAAAGTCACGTTCTTTGTAAAACTCATACTCATGCTCTTGTAAACCATGGTATGTTTGGCGGATCAGATTATCAAATATGCTGCACAAACATCTCGAGTTATATAAATATAAATATATATATATGTATATATATACGTAAACGTATATATAATCAAAGTTACCTCTCAAATTGGTGCACTTCATCCAGATTACGCAATATGTAATTGTGAGCCGCTCTCAAATCTTCATGGTCCCACGATTTTTCCTTCAACTTTCCAGCAAGTCTGCCTATTTCTTTGAAGATGCTGGGGACAACATGCCTATAAACAGGTGCAACGCCTCCATCATCGTATCGTTTCGTAGCGGTTCTTCTCATTCTCACATTTGGACTAAAATAGTAAGACGCGAAGTTAGATGTTTCCTCTGTCAATGAACCTTGCACTATGGATCCCTCAACTTTTGCAAGGTTTTTAGCCTTTCCCTTCAAGTGTCCCATAAAACGCTCAAACGGATACATCCACCTGAATTGCACAGGCCCCCCGAGATCCGCCTCATATGGCAAATGTACCGTTAGGTGTTCCATCACGTCGAAGAATGAAGGAGGGAAGATTTTCTCCATGTTACACAACAAGAGAGCAATGTTTTTTTTTAACTTCTCTACCCCGTCTACTGTCAGTGTTCGCGTGCAAAGATCTCGGAAAAACGCCCCCATACCTATAATATAATATACACCATACATAATCTCCTTAAGCAAACATATATATTTAATTACGTACATAAACTCAATTAAAAGAAATGTAAATACTTGTTTAATTATTACCAGAAATTGCTTCGTGGACATGAGACGGCAATAGCTCTTGTAACGCAAACGGTAGTAGTCGCTGCATGAAAACATGGCAATCGTGGCTCTTCATACCAGAAAATTTTTGTCCTCGCTCTATACATCGTGAGAATTTGGAAACATATCCATCCGGAAATTTGACATCTGAGGCCACCCAATCAAATAGAGCTCTCTTCCCATCTGCAGACAATCGAAAACTCGGAATTGGCTGTTTGCCGTCTCTAGTAATCTCCAACTCGCTTCTTTTGCATATTTCTGCTAAGTCCAGCCTCGATTTCATATTGTCTTTACTTTTCCCTTGGACGTTCAAAATCGTATGCATGATGTTATCAAAAAAATTCTTCTCGATATGCATAACGTCAAGATTATGTCGCAAAAGGTGATCCTTCCAATATGGGAGTTCCCAGAATATACTTTTTTTGTGCCAGTTGTGTGCTTCTCCATATCCGTCAGGCATGTTTGCAGTACAATGCCAATTGCCCCCACGTTTGCATGTTTCCTCACCACCATAATAATCGATCTGATCAAGCAAATCCTGTCCCGAAAGATAATCCGGAGGGGGACCACGGACAGCTTTATTCTTCGTAAATAAAACCTTGTTCTTTCGGTACTTGTGATTGATAGGAAGAAAACGACGGTGACAATCAAACCAACAAGGTTTTCTTCCATGCCTCAGCTGAAATGCTTCTGCCCTATTCAAACAGTGTGGACACGATAGTCTTCCGTGCGTAGTCCACCCCGACAACATTCCGTACGCTGGAAAGTCACTAATCGTCCACAATAATACTGCGCGCATGTTGAAGTTTTGTTGCTGCGAGTAATCAAATGTGTAGACTCCTGAATACCACAGTTGTTTCAGCTCATCGATCAAAGGTTGCAGAAATACATCTAGGGATCGCTTCGGATGCTTTGGACCTGGCACTAAAACAGTTAAGAACAAAAATTCTCGCTGCATGCACATTGTCGGCGGAAGATTATATGGGGTCAATATGACGGGCCATAGCGAATATTGTCTCCCTGACATACCAAATGGACTAAATCCGTCTGTGCATAATCCAAGATAAACATTCCTGGACTCATTAGCAAAGTTTGAATGTACCGTCTGAAAGTGTTTCCACGCCTTTGCATCTGAGGGATGTGTTATCTCTCCATGATGTGTGGAATGTTCTGCATGCCATCTCATTGACGCTGACGTCATTTCCGATTGGTATAACCGTTTCAATCTTTCTGTGATTGGCAAGTACCACATACGTTGGTAAGGGACCCGCCTCCTTCCCATAGTGGGTTTGTATCTCGGCTTCCCACAAAATCGACATTCCTGCAGCTTATCATCATCTTTCCAGAAAATCATGCAATTGTCAATGCATACATCAATCATTTCATAAGGTAACCCAAGACCCGCAACCAACTTCTGTATTTCATAGTAATTACCAGCAGAAAGATTATCTTCCGGTAAATACTCTTGAAATAGTCCAGCCCACTTATCCATGTTACTCTCGCTGCTGTTATCCTCACTTTTAATTGTCATCATCCTAGCTGCTAGTGACAGTCTAGAAAGTCCCTCTCTACACCCATCGTAAAGTGGTTGATTTGCAGCATCTAACATATCATAAAACTTTTGTGCTTCTATGTTGGGTTCTTCCAGAATTGCTTCCGTAGGATTATCGGCAAGAGCAGGTGTAGTTTCATGAAATGCATCTGTAACCATATCATGAAATCTATTCCCTTGCTGATACCCAATATCATTTCCCAAGATATCAGGATGACCATAATCATAGCTACCGCTATAATTATGTTCTTCAACCCCTTGACTCGAACCACTATTTCCCGCTTCATAGTGAGTCGTATTATAATGATTTTCACCATGAAAATACCATACATAATAGTTTGGTACAAATCCTCTATTAAATACATGTTTTTTAGCAGTATCAACAGCGATATATTTTTTGTTCCTACATTTCTCACAGGGACAAAATATTTTACCCGTTTGCATTGCCTGCGGTTGGTTTTGTGCTTGGTTAAAAAATCCATGTAATCCTTCAACAAACTCTCTCCTCACTTCGCCGGTCCCTGGATCTCTTTGATTGTACATCCAGCTTCGTAACTCATAAATTCCGTAACTCATTTTTTAGTGTTTTATTTTTTTTTCCCTCTTTTTTTTTTTCCCTTCCCCTCTTTTCCCTCTCCCTCTCTTCTCCTTTTTTTTTTTTTTTTTCGAATTCTGATTTTGAAAGTTGAACGATTCTCTATTTATAGATTTCAGAAATTTTTTTACTATGGATTTGCGAGGGATTTGCGATGCACAATTTGCGACGGATTTGCGACGGTTTCCCTTTTGCGACGGAATTACGACTGACTTGCGACTGACTTGCGACGGAGTTGCGACGGCAATATTCCATCGCAAAAAGTTAGGTAAACTCAATAAACACGTGCGTACCTAACCGCTCCGCATGTCGGCCACCAACTTTCCCTCGCAAATCCGTCGCAACTTTGCGACGGATTTGCGACGATAAACTATGCGACGAGAACCCGCAAACGCATAACCTTCGCAAAGTTGCGATGGAAGTTTTCCCTCGCAATTCCGTCGCAAATGTGCGACGGCATTGCGACGGATTTGTCTTTCCTCGCAATGTCGTCGCAATTCCGACGCAAGTTTGCGACGGACAAATTTCCGTCGTAATTTTGCGATGGATTTGCGATGGTTTATGTTTTCGTCGCAAGTCCGACGCAAAGCCATCGCAATGTTGCGACGGAAATATTTCCGTCGCAAAGTTCCGTCGTAAAATCGCTGTTTTCTTGTAGTGAAATGATTATTATGTGAACAAGTTTGTTCTCTAGCCTCTAGGTAAGTTTATGTTTGTCTTTTTTTTTTTTTCTATCAACAAGAATTTTATTAAGATAGAAATGTAACGCAGTTCAAAAAAACCATTAGCAACTACATAATTTACAAAGTATAACAGTTAATCAAGGATGCGTGAGAAGAAAAGAAAGAAAGAGCAATCTCCTTGGTCACAAGGCAAGGGATCTTTTTTTTTGGTTAAGAAAGTGAGATCAGAATTTTAGATGTACAATTCATCAACTCATCACTTTTTCCTTTCTCTGCTATGTCCTCTTGTTTGATAGAATTACAGAACCATAAAACAAAAAGCATGATCAAATTCTGGAGTATTATTCACTACTTTTTTTATTCTTGACGAGTACGATAATATTATTTTTCTGTTGTTGTTACCATTATAATAGGGAAATTTGGATGTTTGTTCCTTGTTCGTTGTTGTTTCATGAGCATATAAACAATTAGAGAATCTAATTATTAAAATCACGTGTGAAAATATATAGAACATAAGCTTATGCTTCATTGTTACCTGATTGAGCAAGAATTTTCTCAAAAAGTAGAAGAGAAATTCATTCAACAAAACCCACGTACAAAAATATGACCTCTCAGACTAATGCTGGAATTGAAATTTGATCAAGCATACACACCGGGGAGGATTAGCCTGATTGCGTTGGCGAGTTTCAAACACAATTGGGCTGGAGATGGAACCTGACCTTGCGACTTGATTAGGACCAATCCTTGAGGGCCCAAGAACAGAGGCTGATTTGGCAGAGGACCCATGCCATATCTTGGTGGTTGCATTGGGCCAGGAAAGCCTTTTAGGTGGGCCTTCGGTAACCTCCTCCTATTTCCCGACCTACCAACATTCAAAAAGATCAATCATAAAAGTATATCTCTAAAACAATAAAAAAAATCAGAGCCACATACACACACAATTTTGTTTGATTGTAATGGCGTCGGTGAAGCTCCCGTGGGATTTGGAGAAAGAGATAATCTCTCGACTTCCAGCTCGATCTCTAGTTCGGTTCAGAAGCGTCTGTAAACAATGGAACTCTGTTTTCAACGACCAGAGTTTTCTTAAGAACCACTTGGGTCGTTCCCGTCCCCAGTTGATATTTCTGACTGAATCCAAGTCTTTTTCGATAGGCATCGATCTCGGCGGCGGCGTTGATCCGAAGATAGAGGTGTGTGAGCTAGCTTCTGATTTTCCTTGTCAGACTAAGAATGTAAGATTCACCACCATCACGGCTTGCGACGGATTATTGTTTCGTCAGTTTTGGGAGAAAGGGGTTGCGATTTGGAATCCGTGGTTGAGACAGGTTGGATGGATCGAGTACGAGGATAAAGGTTTCGACTTTTGCGGTGTAGGATACGACAGTACTGGTTACAAGATCTTGGGGCGTTTTTACTGTGTACGTAACGTCAGCGGTTGCCAAAGAGGTTACCACAGATTTGCGATTTACGAGTGTGCTTCTCAGGCGTTGAAGTTTATTGATTCCCCTTTCACGCGGTGGCCTGCGAGGGTGGACCCTATGTCAGTTAACGGAAATTTGTTTTGGATTGGTTACAGTAACGAGACTAGTAAGCATGTGGTTCAAAGTTTTGATTTTACAAGGGTTACATTCAACGAAAACTTTTGTCTCCTGCCGTGTGAGAAGATCCTGACTGAAAATCAACTTATCCTCGAGGTTTTTAAGGGGGATCGGCTTTCCTTGTTGAATCGATTCTATGCAACAGGGAAGATTGAGATTTGGGTAACGGATAACAAGGTTGTTGATAGAGGCGAACAAGTGGTTTATCACAAAACAATTCAATGTCCATCGACTCATTTAGTTACAACCCTGTGATGAGAAAGAACAAAGTCATCAAGAAGAAAATTATCAACGGCTGATAAATTAATATGAATACATAATTATTTTTACGATGGAAATGTGTGAATATAGTAAAAGTAAACAAGATCTCTTTACTATTAATTGAGAAGTACATCTCTTTTTTTGGACAAAAAAACCATCTCTCTTTGTGAAGATAATCTGTTTGGAAACAGGTTTACTGAGGGTTAATTTAGTAATCTAAAATATCACTTAAATCAAACCAATGTTTGGTTCAATTAAACCAACAATCAATTCCTTTTAGAGTAGATAATACCATAATCAAAGATTTCCATTTTATGCATTATCTAGATAATACCATAATCTAAGATTTCCGTTTTCAAAGATTTCCGTTTTATACATTCTCTATTAAAAATCTGCAAAAAGAATAATAAAAAAAAACTAGCGATAATACCAAATCGAAACAACTTTGATACTAAATAAAATAAAACAAAAAACCAAGACTTTTGTAATGAAAGTCACAGACAAATTAAACCCATAATCCACTTTAACGATAACTGGAAATCGACATGGCAGGAAGATCATATGGAGAATTTGCTTACTGACCTGAGAATTCTAGATCTGGTTGTCACTGAAGTTTGCAGATTTCCTAAATTGAATTGTCACGATTTCTCTAAAAAAATATTTCGTAGAGTTTAGCAACTGATGATGGTTTCGGAGAGTAAAAAACTGAAATCTCATAAGCAAACAAAATTAACGAGCAAAAAGAGCAAATGGAACGTGGAAGACAATTCATTCGTAAGACTAAGATTCACACAGTAGTATTCTACGGAAGACATCTGTTTTGACAGGTGTTTGGTTATTATTTTTTTTTTTTTGGGACATATGTTTTTACAAAGGATTTTACTATCGTTGGAAAAAGAATCATCTGTCGACAACACAACACACTTCATTCTTTTATGTTTCGGGTTCTACATAATGTCACTACATGAAGTCTATCCATAAATGTATTTTTCATTTTTTATTAAACTAGAACCACAAACATATTTTGTTCAAGAGTATATAAAAGTTTGGAGCTATTCAGATTATGGATTAAGTTGGTATAACAGTTATAACATAACCATGATGTAATATTTTTATTGTCTGGACATGTGTTTGGTTATTGTATTTTATTTTTCTTAATTATTAATAAATAAAGACAGTCTAATTAATACATCAAAATTTGAATCACTTATTTTTTTTTTTTGTCAGCAGCGTAAATTCTTAAGCCAGATCGGAAACCCAAACTGGTGGAACTGAATTTACATAATACAAATCGTAAGGTAGATCTCTAAAATACAAAAATTTGAATCACTTAATACAAAAATTTAGATTCAAATTAACAATATACTTGACAATTTTAACATAAAAAAACACACAACACTTAAATTAACATTAAAATTAAAACATGTTACAAAAAGAAGAAAAAAAGCAAAAAAACAAAAACATAATCTCGCACTGCACTGCTGTGCGGGTCATACACTAGTTTTTGTGTAAAAGAAAACTCAAAATCATTTCACTACTTTCAAATTCTTATCTTTTAATCTTTTTTTTCGACGAGTCTAAAATAGCCATTATGTGTTTGCTTTTTGAGAAAATTAAAGTCCGGTTACTTTGCGAAGAGGAAGAAGCTTCTAGCTCGACCGTTCGGTAACTTCGACATGTACTTTTACGAATTTCAAATGTTAAATAAAACTTTAATAACTAAATTTTATTACAAAATGTAAAAAACAGTTGGGTTTTTAAACTTTTGAATATTTTTTGGTTTTGAAAATAATATGTAATAAAAATTGAAAGAAAAATCAGAATAGAAAATAAATATATTTGACATCCAATTATACCACTCAAAAACTTTTTCCATTTTTGAATGGCAATTCCAACAAAATGTATTTTTATATGTCGCCTAAAAACATTTTCGTATTTAAATATGGAAAAGTTATATCATTGAAAGCTTTTTATTTAGAAAGATCATTTTCTACATGTAACTCAAAATGTTTTTTTTTACAACAAAATTAAACAAAAAACAAGAATAACTAGAATTATTCTTCTTGGGGGCTCTCTTCTGCGATCATGTCCCCTGATCTCTTCGTTTTCATTTCTTCTTAATCCGTCCAGATTCTCTCTTCCGATTGAGATCCATCGTCCGGAGACTACTCTGATTTCAGATCGATCCACCGTTTGGAGAACATCTCGACGGTTTCGTGACGGTTTCTGTTGATTGAAAAGGCGATCGTTGATATCTCCGCCTCCGATCAATCGATGGTTTCCGATGATGAGTCTATGAGTAGACAATCACGACGATCATGGAGAACGAAAAGGCGATTGAAGTGTTGACGGTTTCTGGGCGAAAAGACGGTTTGAAAAAGCGTCCGATGATCTCCATGCCGCCTCCGATCAATCAATGTCTTCTTCTTCTCTTGCTAGTGGGGGAGAGTGTGAAGGGGTTTGCCCCGATGTTCGTGTATCATGGGAATCCGAATCCCATCCAATCATCTTCACGGACGGATCCAACACACACCCAACTGGTAAGAGACGTTTTCTCTCACGATAGGAAATCCTTTCGTTCCCGTTGTTCCCGGCTTTGCGACTGGAAATCCTGTTGTTTCCCATGGTTTATTGGTGTGTGTCAGATTTCTGGTATCACCCCAATTAAACCGGATATCTCCGTGAAGGGTTTTGAGATTCTTCATGATGACCAACATTCCAGATCCAGTTTTGGTGAAGGGAATGGATGTAAAATCCAGAAAATATTCTGGAGACTGGGTCGGCAGATATGGGATCCCGGGATAGTAGTTTTATGGAAAAATCTACATAATGAAAAGATGATATCCGTTTATTTCTGGTTTTTGGAATTTGACGTGACGGGTTTTAAAACCAGAGGTAGAGGGTTAGGTTTAAGTTTAGATGAAGAATCTTTTGCATTTTATACTTCGATACAATATCTTTGGTATCGAATTGTAAACTGTCGCTGGTACTCATGGATGCGTCGATGGTCCAGTAGCGAAGATGTATTCTCTTTGTGGTATGGCGACGTTCTTAGAGTCGTTGAAAATTGGATATCCCAATCTTTATTTCTGATGGAAGAATCCATATTCTGGATTCTACACAGATTATCAATAGACCCAGATTGGGAGATGGCCAATGTAATACAACAAAGGAAACTGGTATTTAAGATGGGACAAAGTGTAAAGCTCCCAAGGAAACTAACAGAGTTGAAACTCTGTTATTCACGAAGACCCCTCCAACAACAACATCTTCCAATTTTACTTCATTTGATCATATTATTGTTATCTCATCTTTTATTTATGTATGTTGTTTTTATTTTATGTATTTTTTCTTGTAATTTTACTTTCATTTTAATATTAATATAAGCAGATGTTAAAAAAAAACTAGAATTATTCTAGAAAGGTCATGGTGAAACTCATGTTACTGTAAAATATTGATACTTTTTTCTCTATTCAATGCTAAGAAAAGATTGTATAATTATAAAATTTTTCATTTGTTGAGATTTGGAAGATTTTTTCTCTAAGATAGAAAGAATTGTCATTTTACAATAATCAATGAGACATAGCTATGATCGATATTTGTGATTTTTTAGGGAAAATACAGTTATTATGATTTTCATTGTCTCATTAACTAAACAAAACATAAGTAAAACATAAGCAAAACATAAACAAACTATAAGTAATGTTATATTATAAAAAATGTATTGCTTCATGTAAGAATGAAACAAGTTTTAAAATTCTTTCAGTTTTAGTTATATCAAATGGTGAGTGTTTTCATCTTTTTAAAAATGAAATTTATAATTTACAATGACTGGATTAGAAAATCAAGTGAGTGGACTATTAGACGGCTACATGCCCATAGAGGATTAATAAGGTGTTAAAAACTGGATCACCTAGTTAATAAAATGAAAGAAAACAATATTGCACAAAAGTATGCAATTCGAGTTAATTTTTTTTTTTTTTTGACAACAGCCTCTCATCCTAAAACAGTTCGAAAATGAGACGAAGTTACTAGTTACATAATATAAATCGTGAAGAAATTCAAGTTTAATTAATCCAAGTTCCAGAAAAAGAAAACATGTAGCAACGAAACAAACAAAAACCAAATAAGACGCAAAAATATTTCAAATGTTCCAGCCCAAATGAGTTATCCGTAAAATTTGGCCCGCTAATTGTCTATTCTGAGCCCAATAAGTTGGCGTATCCATAAGCCTTTGCAGAAACTACAATATAGTGGTTCCAAAAAAAAAAAAAATTAGCCAAGCGGCTATTTCCCGGTCGACGCGATGTCGAACACAGCGGAAGACGCCGACGGAGGACAGAGTACCACAGGCTTATTCCCCGTATTCCCTACTTCGACGAACTCCGTCTCAGCTATTTCGAGTGCTCCTCAATGGCTTCGCAACGCCAGCTTCCCGACGGATCTCGACGCCGCCGCTTCGTCGGCTCCTTCCCTATCCGAGGTCGAGGCTGGCGAAGAAGATGAAGAAGGAGATGCTGATGGGAATAATGGTGAAGATAATCAACCAAGGGTTTACAATTTGGTTGAAGAAGAAGAAGGGTCCTGGGAGTCTGATGACGACAAGGTAAAGAGGAAGAGGGATAAAAAGAAGAAGCGGAAGAAGGAATCGTCAGTTAGAGATTCTGATGAATACTATCCGAAGCCTGCCAAGGATTATTACTTGGAAACTCGTCCTGATCCAGATAATCTTGCTTATGGTTCCATTTACAGGTACTTTGCTTATAATTTTGTTACCTTATTGCTGGTTTGATTCCATAATCGGTGCAAGCGTTTTACGAGTGTGGGGTATTAAAAACCTGCTTCTGTTTCCATAATGTAGGATGAATGTTCCTCGTTATAAACTTGATAATTCTCAGAGAGGTCCTGGGTCAGGTTCTTTGAGGTTTTATCGGCGGAATCGGCATAGTTCTATGCTTGACACAGAGATCGATGTTGATTATTTGGACGGGAGAGCAAAGTCTGATAACCGATACTGGTATGCAAAGCATGCAGCTATGGAACGCAACAAGAATTTCAGGCGTATTCGTTTGTCTGCTTCAAGAGAGGCGGTTGATTCGTCCCTTGATCATCATTTCATTCCGCTAGAGGAAGCTGAAACTGTTCAAGAGAGTGTTGAGGAAGATGATTTATCGAAAGACTCAATGATGGGAGAATCATGGGAGGATGAAGTGCTGAATAAAACCCGAGAGTTCAACAGACTGACGAGGGAACGTCCCCATGATGAAAAGGCCTGGCTGGCATTTGCTGGTTTTCAAGACAAGGTTTCAAGTATGCAGCCTCAGAAAGGAGTTCGTCTGCAGACTTTGGAGAAGAAGGTTAGTATACTTGAGAAAGCTTTTGAACTGAACCCTGATAGCGAAGAACTGTTGCTTGCACTTCTCAAGGCATACCGGAGCAGAGACAGCGCAGATGTACTTATCAGTCGGTGGGAGAAGGCACTTATGCAGAATTCCGCAAGCTACAAGTTATGGAGGGAGTTTCTACATGTTCTTCAAGGGGAATTCTCTAGATTCAAAGTATCTGAAGTGAGGAAGATGTATTCTTATGCGGTTCAGGCCCTCTTTTCTGCTTGCAGCAAGCGACATAGGCAGGTTCTTATTTTATGGTGCTAAGCGTTGATGAATCACTTCAATACTTGCTTATCTGTTTACCGTTGCTAGTCTTGCAGTCTAACTGTTCTATTTTTCGAACTTATTTTTTCCTCTGCTAGCTGTAATCGCTGACATTATATAAACTTATTCTAGCAGTTCGACATTGTAAGGTCTGATTCTATTTACTGGATTATGCAGGTAGATGCAACATCTGAGCCATTGGATACTGCTCTCATCCAGCAGGAACTTGTTCTAGTCGATATGCTAGTTAGTCTCTGCAGGTTTGAATGGCAAGCTGGTTACCAGGAGCTGGCCACAGCGTTATTTCAAGCTGAAATGGAATATAGCATCTTTTCTCCATCGTTGTTGCTTACTGAACAGAGTAAATTAAGACTGTTTGAGCACTTTTGGAGCAGTAATGGTGCTAGAGTTGGAGAAGAAGGAGCTTTTGGATGGTCGTTGTGGTTGGAGAAAGAGGAGGAGCACAGGCAAAACATGTTGAAAGAGGAAGCATCTGATGACACCGATGTAGGTGGTTGGACAGGTTGGACAGAACAGTTGTCGGGTAGAAAAGGAGATAGTATTGCTTCGGCTAACACTGGAGAGGTTGATGTTGATCGGGAGGGTATGGATGAGGAAATAGAAGACGAGTCTAGCAAGCCTGAAGATGATACTGAAGCTATGCTAAAGCTATTAGGCATTGATGTCAATGCTGAGGCCAGTGATGAGGTTAAAGATACTTCAACTTGGGTCAAATGGTTTGAAGAAGAGGTTTCTCGAGATCACAATCAATGGATGCCTTCGCGGAAAGCTGGTATTCTTTCTCTACCTTTACCATCATTATCTCTGTATTTTCGTCATTTTCAGTCCTGTAGATATGTTTGACGGGACTGACTTGCAATTTCTTCTGAAAAAATTGTAACCATGCATCATCCTTTAATAGGTGAATTTTCCAGTGTTGATGAAATGGGCGAGAGAGAAGATGAAGAGCAACTCTCAAGTCTTGTACTATATGAAGATGTAAATGGATATCTATTTTCATTACGTTCAAACGAGGCCCGCTTATCTCTGGTATACCAGTTCATTGATTTCTTCGGTGCACATATCTCCCCATGGGCTTCCAGCAACAGTTTGTGGTGGAGTGAGAAAATCAGTAGCCTTGAAACATTGTCAGATTCTATGCTAGAAAATTTGAGAAATGTGCACGAGTGTTTGTCAAAATCGGATAGTGCCAACGGTTTCAGCTTGGGATCTCTTTTAGGTGGCAGCAGTGACATATCGATGCGGACCGAGATGATGAAGTTTCTCCGCAATGCCATCTTGCTTTGTCTGAATGTTTTTCCGCGAAATTACATTTTGGAAGAAGCCGTGCTTGTTGCAGAAGAGCTATTTGTAACAAACATGAAAACATGTGAGGTAACAACTACCCCATGCCAAGCTTTGGCCAAACGTCTCCTGAAAAGTGACCGGCAGGTAAGCTCTGTTCCAATTTGTTGGTGTGGTCTGCTCTTCTATTCAGTTTACCTGAACTGATTCCTTCTCCATTAACAGGATCTACTACTTTGTGGAGTTTATGCACAGCGAGAAGCTGCTTCTGGAAATATGAAACATGCAAGACGAGTCTTTGACATGGCACTGACTTCTATTTGTGGCCTCCCTAAGGTTAGATTCAGATCTTTCGGTTCTGTTGTTAGTATATCATACAAAGTTAGCATGTTTCTGCCTATGCTTTCAACTTCGAAGGAACTTCTAGATCAGTTACCCTGGTTGCGTCTTCATTGCTGATACAAAAATTTGCTTGCTGGTCCTAAAAATTGGTGTCTTACCTCTTAAGCTTGGACAGGAAAATTTCGTAAGGACAGATCATAGTAGTTTATATTGTTATAAACTATTCTGTTATGGGTAATGTCAGAGAAGTATGGTCTAAAATAGCTAGAACAGGTTTCTTATTTTACTGTATTTTTTGTGCACTTGTGCGGAGATACATCAGCCCAATTTCTATAATTGGTTTGGAATTTATTTGACATTGAAAATGCCCAATTTCACCTTTGATTGCAGGAATTGCAGTATAACACTCCTTTGCTATACTTATGGTATGCCGAATCAGAAGTAACCAATAATAGTGGCAGTGGTCGAGAAACAGAACCGTCATCTCGTGCTATGCACATTCTGTGCTACCTGGGAAGTGGTCTAGCTTATGTTTCTTATACTTCCCAGCCTTCAAGCATGCAAATCCTTAGAGCACGCCAAGGCTTCAGAGAGAAGCTTAAGAAGATACAATCAACATGGTCTCACGGTGTCACAGATGATCAATCAGCAGCGCTTGTTTGTTCGGCAGCTCTGTTTGAGGAGTTAACAAACGACCTTCCTGGTGCTGTTGAGATCCTTGAGCACATGTTCAGTTCTGTTCTTCCAGGTTATTTCCATGATCTTTATTCTTGGGGTTCTCTTACTAATTTTCATGCTAGTATACATGAGTGCATCAGAACTGTGTCGTTATACAAATGAATTTCTCTTAAATGACAAGGATCATGCATGCTCTGTTTAGTGTTTATCTATATTTGTATCCCATCTTAAGATTTTGTTTGGCTGTTGTGAATTTTCCAGGAAGAAAAAGCCAAAGTCATCAACTTGAACTCTTGTTCAATTTTTACGTGAGAATGCTTCAGAGACATCAGGACGTCCTAACTTTGTCAAAACTGTGGAAGCCTGTATCAGAGGGACTGCAACTGTATCCTCTCAATCCCGAGCTATATAGAGCTTTGGTCGACATCTGTAGTCACCGTATGACATCCCATAAACTGAGACTGATGTTTGATGACTACTCACGCAAGTAAGTTTCTTCACAAACTTCTTATGAACCCTCCATATCTCGAGAATTGCCTAATGTAGATATGGATGCTTAGCATAAATGGTTAAGACTAACAATTAGAACCAGAGGTATATGTGTATCGACGCATCAATGCTTAACACACTAGTTTTATATGTTAATCATGCAGAAATCCATCTGTAGTTGTTTGGCTATTTGCAATTTCCTATGAGTTGAGTAAAGGAGGCTCCTTGCACAGAATCCGTGGATTGTTTGAAAGAGCATTGGCACAAGACACACTCAACAGCTCGGTTATTCTATGGCGTAGCTACATTGCATATGAAATCGACGTCGCACACAATCCGTCAGCGGCTAGAAGGATTTACTTCCGAGCTATAAATGCCTGCCCATGGTAAAGAAACATACTAACCAATCTTAAGTTTTCTTTCTGCAAGATTTCTCATAATTATCCAGAACACATTTCTAACATAATGTGGCGTGGCAGGTCAAAAAAACTATGGCTGGATGGGTTTGGGAAGCTAAGCTCAGTCCTGACTGCGAAAGAGATGTCAGATCTACAAGAAGTTATGCGGGACAAGGAACTTAACATTAGGACAGATATCTACGAGATTCTTCTTTTGCAGGGATGATATGTGTGAATAGTTTTGTCTGTTTCTGTTTTTTTCTTTGTGATTTGACTAAAATGTAGAAGAAGAAAAAGAAAAAAAATAGATGATCTTAAGTATTACAGATGCTTGAGAAAAAAAGAAATTTTTTTTTTTCGGAAGAGAGTTTTAAAATCATAGACTCATATAGTACTGCAGTTCAACAACCTTCAATTTTGCCCTTTTCCTTGCTATCTTCTCTTGTTTACTAGAAACGAGGACAGAGAGATATACCAGTTTGCGATTTTTTGTGTGTGAATTTAGTCAGTAAATGGGCAATAGATAGATATTAAGAGCTTAATCCCATGTAGTAGTTTGAAATTCAATCACCTTTTTTTTTTTTTTTTTTTTTTTTGTTGAGATTGTTAAAAGAATTAAGGATGCCAAACGCTTTTACTCTTTTCCACGACTGAGCCAATAGAATAAGATGACGATTCAGAGGATGATCTCGAAATTCCACCTAACGATGAAGAGCTACTTCTTTCTATATAGCTTGCGAGAAGGTTTTTTGCTACTGCTTTGGTGATCTCTTAACCTCGAATACGTTACGTGGAAATTAAAATTCATCAGTCTCTTTTTGACATCATCTTCATTCCTCATTCCTCACTGTCATCCTTTTCATCTTCTGAATTGTTATCTTGCTCTCTATTCGTTGTGGCTTATATGAGATGGATTTTCGCCATAAATTCAAGGTTCTTCTATTAGAATTTACTCAAATATGTTTTCGCCGGAATTTTTTTAGCACATTATTCAATACAAGAAATGGAAATTAAATATGCACGGGATCGTTGGATTTTGATGTTGCTTAGAGAGGAAGAACCGTGATCTTGGTGTTGACAGATAATAAGATATCAATTGTTTAGATAAAGGAAGACCAATCTCCTTGGTCACAAGGCAAGGGATCTTTTTTTTTATTTGGTAAGAAAGTGAGATCAGAATTTTAGATTTACAATTCATCAACTCATCACTTTCCCACTTTCTCTGTTACGTCCTCTTGTTTGATAGAATATAGAACCATAAAAAAGTATGATCAAATTTTGGAGTATTATTCACTACTTTTTTTTATTCTTGACGAATATGATAATACATTTTATATTTTATATTACCATTATAATAGGAAAAAAATTGGATGTTTGTTCCTTGTTCATTGTTGTTAAATGATGTAAATTATGGTCCTATGGTCAGCTGCAAAATTTCTCTGACAATGTATATTTGACTTTAAACGTTGAATGTGACTTGATATTCACGCTATTGTATAGTCTCTATAGTGAAAGAATAAATATAAAATATAAAGCCAAATTTCCACATCCATTAACTTGATCTGGTTAAACCCATGTGAGGAAAAAGAACACAGGTACCAGTGATGATATCCATAGAGCCGTCAAATCAATGGATAATAAAATCACCAATCCAGAAAAACAAAATTAAGTACAAACAAAAAAAAGAAAATCAAAACAATATCCAATCAAATCACGTGAGTTTCCCACACATTCCCACAATTAGAAATATTAGTTATAAAATTTCCAAAATCCCACTTACCCCAACAACCCGCAGGTTTTATTTCAACGATTTGTATATAATAAGTACAACAAAAGTGTACCTAAGTGTTTAGTTATTTTCCCAAGAATTGTAGTATATCCTTATCTTTTTGTCCCCATTACTCATATAGTCAATAAACCCCTTGACCATGTCCCATAGCGGTAGCGTTTGAAGACGTGTCCCATGCGTCATCTGTGATAAACTGCATCCACGAATCGTCTTTATCGTCGACAACGTCTTCTACGCAGGCGGAGGAAACTACCACTTCCGGCGACATTGTCTCATATTCGTTATTGTTAAAATTATTCGAGTTAATCTCCATCGACGCCGTCGGGAAGCTACATTGTCCCGTTTGTAATTGCTGTTCTGTTTCCAACTCCGAACATATTCCGTTCTTCTTGAACACCCGACATAATGCATACGAGTCCTGCACCGAACAATTTTAAATAAATTTATGTTTGAATGTTTTTTTTTGTTTTTTTGAACTTTATTATGTTTGAATGTTGTAATATATATAGTCTAGAATAACATTTCTTCGTCGACTAATATCGAGTATTTGAGCTCATGCATGTAAAAAATAAAGAGATACAAGAAGAATGGATATATGAAACCCTTCTGTTAAAAAAACCGGATAGAGGAGTATTAAAGAATGCTTTTTGTCATCGTCGCAGTAAAGACAAAGCGAAACCCTAACTAAGCTTTTGTCAGCTTACAGCAAAAAAAGAATATTAATTATTAATGTATATATATTAGCCTTATAACTTATATTAAATTTTCATATTTTTCTATTAATATATGCATTGAAAAGGAGATATAGGAAATCATGTTTAACTATAGTGAATTTAATCCACGCATAATTTCTTTATTTTTATTTTTCTTTAATAATAGCAATAGCCATGCATCTCCACCTAGTTCTCTTTTTCTTAGTTTATATGGTGATCATATATGTAGTTACTTCTTTACTATCGTTTGGTAATAGATCGAGAGTGATGAGATAATTAAGATAAATCAATCACCTGAAGCGAAGAGGGATCGTCACAATCCTTATCATCGAGACGATACTCATGCATAACCCAATCCGTACGGATCCCTTGAGGAGCTCTTCCTCTATAATAAACCAAAGTCTTTTTCATCCCAATCGCTCTGCTTTGACTCGTCACTCTCCGATCTTTCCCAGTCGATTTCCAATATCCACCTCTCGTTGCTCGGTTCGTCCTAAACCCGTTCGGATACTTCCGGTCACGTGGCCCAAAAAAATACCATTCCGGATCTCTACTTGGCAGAAACGACTTCTCTACAATTTTTGTTTTTAGGGATCATAACATTTGAAAATCAGATTATAACAATATAGCTATACGATGAACGAGATAAAGCTATGAGCCAAATGTCCCGAATTTTATGAAGTTATTAAAATGTAATTAGCTAAATGATAAGAATGTAGCATATATACGTACCTGAGAGGTCCCATGGCTCACATTTGTAGAGATCAACCTCGGGGATTATATCAAGTTCAATTTCTTGACCATTTATCTTTCTTTTCAGATAATAGTTTACAAGTTCTTCATCCGTCGGATGAAATCTAAAGCCCGGAGGTAATCCGACCGGAGCCATATATATATATAATAACTCTAACTCTCACAGACAATTTAGAAGATCGGGTTCTTAGAAGTACATTTGATCATTTCTCTTCTCTTACTCAAACTTATATATATACACGTTAACTTTATGGTCACTAAATTGATTAGTTAATTGTTTTTTCTTTACTAATATAGTTATATCTCTCTCTTTCATTCTTTTTTCTCTCTTCTTCCTTTCTTTTTGTTGTTTTCATCTTTCGCTTTATCTTTTTTGCAGATTCTTAACAAACGTCACTCGCAAGCTCTTTGCGGTTCCTTCGTTGTAGAAAAAAGGTTCGTTTTTGATCGCGTTATTGGCATGTTACAATATGTATAATTGGTCGTGGTCTTGTTATAATTAAAACTCCTCCTTGGGTAATGTATAGATGAAAGTAACACAATATGACGCCATAAACGTTTTTAAATCTAATTTGGATATAAAATTATTCTATAATTAATAATCATCTAAATAACCTGTTGTAGTGTGATGTTTTAAATTAAAAACCTTTATAGAAGAAGTTTTGTAGATGTAAAGAAGCTTTAACACAATTATTTCTTTCAAATCAGAAAAGAGTGATGGTCGTTTTAAGTAAAAATAATAAAGTATAAAATCTAATTAAAATTAAATGACACTAAAGTATAAAATATGACCTTCTAACACTAGTGAACAGTTAAATTCATTTTTGACATAAATCAAATCTTATGCATTATAAAACTAAACAGGTTTCATCTTATCTTATATAGTTTTTAATAACATGATATATGTTGATATTTTATATATTTTATGACTCATGACTAAAAATGTAATTTGCTATTTTTTCGGGCGTATATAAGATTAGGCTCGTGAAAGTTAAAAAAAAAAAAAAAAAAAAAAAAAAAAAAAAAACGAAGAGAAAAGAGAGTACGTTGGAAAGAGTGGCAGTAAACAATCGAGCCAAAAGATAGTTTTAACTTCATATGAACTGATAAGCTCAAGGGATTTAGGTCTTCCACCGTGCATTTACCGAATTCACGCCGAGGCGTACGTAAACTTGTCCATTTTGATTTTTTTTCTTTCTTTACTTGTTTACAATTTTACTGATTTGTTCTTTCTACTTATTTCCAGCGGTGGTGACAAAGCATGGAGGTCTGAGCCGGTGATCGTACACTACCGCACAATCGATGGCTGAAGTATTTATTTATTCCCAGTGGTGGAGACAAAGGCTGGAGGTCGGAGCTAGTTATCGTCCACTGGCACCACTACCGTACCTTGGATTGGCCTCGGCAAAATATCCGCTAGATGTGTTATTCCTTTTGATATGATTCAAAAAATCCGGATAACCATAACTTTACGAAGCAAATCAAATACTAAGTGATTAACTTTTAAAAATTTACAAAATCACAATATATCTATTTTGCTAATGTTTTGTTTATGTTTTACTACTTATATACTCCCAATGTTTCAAAATAATTAAGTTTTAGGATTAATTTTTAATTTTAAATTAGTTGTAATTTTCAGTTTTCAATTAAGATTTAATGCTATTAAATATTTTTATTCATAAGTTTTTTTCGTCCGTAGCATGATTGATTGTAACGAATCAATGTTCTTATTTCTCTTATTTTGTTTCATGTTTTTTAGTTTTTTAGTTTTTTTCTTTTCTTTTATTTTCGCTCTTTATTCGATTTTTTTTTCTTCATCTTTACTCTTCCTCGTATTCCTTCCTCTTCAGTTCTTTGTCCTTACAATTTCTTATTCGGTCTCATTCTTCATCTTTGTTATTTTTCTGTTTATCTTTTGCCCTCGTTCTTTAATATCATTGTCTTCGTTTTTTTTTATTGTTTCTTCTTATTTTTGTCCTCGTCTTGGTTCTTGTTCTTCCGTTTTTTCTATAATTAGTTCATGCGGTCGAAGTTGCTAGGAGTTTGCTATATTTCTTTTGTTTAGCTTATTCTCTTTATTTTTCTTGATTATTTTCCAGGACTTGATACCTTTTATAAATAGTTTTATTGTAGTTCTCTTTAATTTAATATTATGTAGAGTAAAAATTTAATTATCTGATACACCTAACCAAACTTAAAAATGAAAAAGATTCACGGAAACAAAATTAAGCTAGAGATGGTACAATTACATATTCACACATGTAATAAGCAATGTCTAATAATAATATAATTTAATTAATTTATGCAATCATAGAGATATAGTTACGCATAGCTGTCAGTTTCTTATTTTTCGGTTTCATTTCTTTATTTGGTTTCCTTCTCTAGCCTTATCTTTTTGGTTTTTTTATGGCTTTGTTTTTTGCTATCTTCGTCCTCCCTTTTCTTCATTTACTTCATTTTCTTTTTGTTCTTCTTGGTTCTTATTCTTATGTTTCTTCTATGATAAATTATTTCCATCGAAAATGCTAATGTTTTGCTAGATTTGTTTTCTTCTTCTTTGTAAAATATTAATTTTATGTTGAAATTTGTAAATTAATTTTAACATAAGCTTTTTTAATTTGATATCGATCCATAAGTTATTTAGAGTGTCCACATATAAAATATATATATGCTTTATAAATTTGTTCTTTCTTATTTGTTAAAAAATTTCAGTGATTATTTATATAATTAAAATCATTATCTTTAATTAAATAATTTTCGTAATATAAATCTAAGTAGATTTTTGGTGTTACTAAAAACTTATACATGTTTTTCTTATATCTATCGATATTCCAAATCTAAAATTTGGAAAATTTCTTAATCTTAGATGATGATCTAGAAAAATATTATTGATTGTTTAAAATTTAGAAAATTTCTTAATTTTAGAGATATTGATTTGGCATAATTTAATTGGTTTAAAAAAAATTAAAATCTGATGTGGACACCCTTAGAGGCATTTAGCCTTAACTTTTATATAGTATAGAATGAAAATGTACGCATAAACAAATTTAAGCTAGAAAATAAGCTAATATTTTGGTAGGTTTTCTAGGGTTATAAAACCAAAATGAAGAGAAGCTAATCGACATATATTATTGTTTTTCATTTTCTTCTTCGTTTTTGTTTTTATGTTTTTTAATTTTCTTTGATTCATTCTTATTCAGTCTCTTCTGTTTTGATTTCTTCTTTGTCTTTTCTCTTATATGGTTTCTTCTTCATTTTCACTCATCTTTGCGTTTGCTTTTCTTCGTCTCCGCGCCTTTTTTTATCCTTTTTTTTTTTTGGTTTCGTCTCCTTCGTTCTTATTCGCTTTCCTCTTTAGATTGGTCTTTGCAATTTTTTTGTTTTTGTTTGGTTTCTTCTCCTTCGTTCTTATTCGATTTCCTTTTCAAATTTTTCTTCGCAAGTTTTTATCAGGTTTTTTCTTATTCATCTTTGCCGTCTTTTGTTTCTATTTTGTCTTCGCAATTCAATATATTCGTTTTCGCTATTCCTCAGTTTTATGTTCTTACTCTTCTTCTTTGTGTCTGTTTTTTTCTTCAACTTTTTTTTCTTTCTTATTTGTCTAGGTTATTCTCCACCATTAAAATTCTACAAGGCTCTATTTCTCTTGTAAAATATTAATTTTATGTTGAAATTTGTAAACTAATTTTAACATAAGCTTTTTTAGTTTGATATCGATCCATAAGTTATTTAGAGTGTCCACGTATAATATATATATATATATATATATATATATGCTTTATAAATTTGTTTTTTCTTATTTGTTACACAATTTCAGTGATTATTTATGTAATTAAAACCATTATCTTAAATTAAGAAATTTTTCTAATATAAATCTAAGTAGATTTTTGGTGTTACTAAAAACTTATACATGTTTTTCTTATATCTATCGATATTCCAAATCTAAAATTTGGAAAATTTCTTAATCTTAGATGATGATGATATAGAAAAATATTATTGGTTGTTTAAAATTTGGAAAATTTCTTAATTTCATAGATGCTGATTTGGCGTAATTTAATTGGTTTTAAAAAACTTAAAAGCTGATGTGGACACCCTTAAAGGCATTTAGCCTCAAGTTTTATATAGTTATTAATATCAAACAAAATAATGTATTAATTAGGGATAAAACAGACATTTTTTTTTTAACATTTTGGAAACAATCTAAAATGTCAACTAATTTGAAACAGAGGGAGTATTGTTTATGTTTTGTATAATTATTTATTTTTGTTTATTTTGTCAGTTTATTCTTTTTTTTAAAAAAAACATATTTATCTTATTATTAACTTTTACAACTGTATAACACTCCATTTGTTTTGTTTTAGTTTTCGTTCGAGATTTTCTCACTCGTATTTATTAAACACTAGATAAAGCTCTGCGTATACGCGGGATTTATTTTAAATTTTTGAAACAAATTATAAAAAAAAATATTAAACAAAAAGATTATTCTTGAAAATAAGTAAAATAATATTGATAATCCGATAACAAATTTCTGAATAACATAAGATGCACAAAATCTTAAATTGTGTATCAATGTTTAAAACAAAAGTAAAAATTGTGTTTATATCTATATTATGAATATATCAATATAAATAGAAAATATAATATGTTAATAACCTTTTCATCAAGTAACACAAGATCCACTCCCATAAGAATATTATTTTCATTAGGATTTCTAGATTTCCACTTTCAAATAACACGTACTATATAGTATGACGATAATTTTGATTTTGATCCAATTGATTAAGAGTTAAATAATATTCATTGCTTTCTTGAACTTTCGGAGACATGATTTTTCTTATTCTAAATAAGAGAGAGAGGGGAAAAAAAAAGACACAATTAAATTTTGAATGTTATAGCTTATTATATAGGGATTGGTAAGACATATAAATATTTTTTTTCTTTTTTCCGTTATAATATGAAACATTTTTATCTTATAATATGATGCATGCAAATTACTTTTTTTTTTCTTTTTTTGTTAGGATATGAATTTTTTTTCCCAGGTAGAATATGGCAAATATACTTTTTTCATTCTTTTATCGCAGAATATGAGGCATACAAAAATACTTTTTACTTTTTCCGTTATAATATGAAACATTTTTCCATTAGAATATGACAAATATACGTTTTCCCTTTTTTATCACCTTTTTAAATAGGTGTTTTCCATTTTTTTTTTTCCAAAACACAGGTCAATATCTCAATATAAGTAAATTTAAGGTTGTCACATGTCGCGATTCTATGAGTTATAAAAATCATACGTGTCGCAACCATGTTGCGCGCATCCAGCTTTATATAATAACATATTAAAAAAATTCTTATACCCTTAAAAACCAAGTTGAATTTTAGTATTATTCATTAAATCTTATTAAATTTTAAGTTATTTTAGGGAAATCCCTATAAATAAAAATAAATGATAGAAAAGACAACTAAACGAAACAAAAATTAAGTTTAGAAGATAACTAAAAAGGTAAAAAGAATCTGGAGTCTATATATATTGAGTTGTAGTAAAAATTCAATGATATTGTAGTAACTTTTTTTTTTTTTTGACATAGTAAATAATTAATTAAGTTTTGGCTCTTTCACTATTTCATAGAAACTTGATGTACTGCGTACGGTCATTAAATTAGGATTGACCACGAGTTCATTATCTCTAATATATTAAAAGAGAATGCATTATCAAAATAATCTTTCTCTCATGTGTTATTAACAACTTTACCATTGCTGATGTGTCTTCACTAGGTTCATTCTCAAGAGATTTTTTAATTAAACCAAAGATTACTTTTACAATGAATGCCATTGTATATTATGTCTAAATAATCAAATGTATTATTCAACTAATCATATATATAACTATTAATAAAAAATTATCATTCTCCTTCCTTAATTGGCAATTACGGAAATAAGTAAATAAGAAATATATGAGATTCAATTTAATTATATCATAATAAATGTTTTTAAAATCATTATATATCTCCTATCATCTTTGTTTAACTTTATTTTATAAAATAATATGAATCACAATATAAAAAATCTAATGAAGAAAATCTTAAACTTTTTCTGTATATGCTATGATTTGAATTTTTAAAAACAATAATAATCACTAAAACTGTTAAAATTCTCATATTGGATATGTTATTGACTTATTGTGTGGAAGTGTAGAAATATATTATAAAAAAATAGATTATATGCAACCATATGAGTAGGAAACCTCATTTAGTAGGTATTCAAATGTAAATTGTTTTTTTATTCGATTTAATATGATTTTTAATTAAACTATATAATTAAATCGAATAAAACAATTTTTTATAAATATTTTATTTTAATCAAAATTTTGAATATTACTATATCTGTTTCAACTTTCAATATAAAATTAATTATATTTTTGTTATTTTGACAATTTGGATTTTGCAGATTGTTTTCTTATTAGTTAGTTGTTTTGGAATTATTATAAAACGTGTTTAAGTTTTAAAAAAAAAAAATATTTTTAATCCGAACATAAAACTTCTTATCTTATTATATTGTAGTCATTTGGGTTTTATGTATTTTGATTAAATTTATCATATTAAATCTATGGCTACGGTTAAATCTTTAATTTGTTTATTTTTTTTTTTAAAATAGTTTAAGATACTTAATTTCCACACTATAAACGAACACAAGAACCAAACTAAGGTAAAAATCTGTCACATAAAATTTCGAAATAGATAAATATACATTTTTTTAATAAAATACAAATTTAGAAACCATCACCCCGTGCAGAGCGCGGGTCCAACCCTAGTTAGGGTTTGTGAGCCATCCAAGTTTTAACAGCTGAAAAAAAGGTTTTAACAACTGTATATTTCTGAAAGTTTGAAAGCTAACTATGGCGAAAATCTTAAATATAATAGGAGAATTTTCTCTCCAAGTGTCCACCTCATCAACTTTAATATTAAATTATAATTAAAATACTTTTAAATACATATTTGTTTATATTAATTATTACACTTATTTATAATAGAAATTGAATTATTAAAAAAATACAAACAATCTAACTAAATAAATAGGAAATTTTATGTTTTTAAATTATAATATTAGTTGGATAAAAAAAAATCATTTTTAAAAAAGTAAAGCATAGTTAAAGTTTTAACCAAAATTTGTAATTAGATTTATCATGTTCAAAATGTTGAATGTGTTTGCATTGATGTATCATGAAATACAATTTTTTTTTTTTTGTGATTTACATTATTTGGGAGTTAAAAATATAAAATTTGGTAAGATAAATTTAAATATTAAAATTATGTAAGATGAGTAAAAATATAAGAGATAAAGATAAATGTTGATAAACAAAAATAAATAAAGAAATAAAGATCAATTAATTGAAAAATGCCGAAAATAAGTGAAAAACAAAAAGAGTTGTAGGAGACTGAAAGTTTGATTGGAGAACAATATTAGTTTCCATGAAATCTCTCTACAAGTTTTTTAAAAAGGTATGAAATTTAAATATATATTTTGTTCTTCTTTTTATATATACAATAACTCGAAATCAAGTTGTTATACATAAATGTTAAATTTATTTATTTAAATTTTACATAACTAAATATTAAATTAAACAAAAATATTTTAAAATTAATTATAATTATCTTTTTTTTTTGGTAATGCAACGGGAGACAAAGGCCTCCCGCAATTTTATTAAAAAGGGAAAGAGAACTACAAAGGTACTTGACGAGGCCGCGTAGTCCCAATCTCATCCTCCCACCGGATTAACTCTAGTGGCGGAGGAACAAAATCAAACAAATGAAAGCCAAAAGGTAAAGAGAAAGCATGGTTCGCCAATCCATCTGCAAGACGATTAGCTTCCCGGAAAATATGAGTAATACGGACAGACCAGTCCTTCGATAAAAAGCCATGGCACAGACGTACCAGAGACGATAAGGGATGTGAATCATTAACCCCTCTTTTCAGAAAACCAACCACCAACTCCGAGTCCACTTCCAAGACCAATAGGGGGATCCTCCTTTCCCACGCAATAACCAGACCATAATACACACCCCACAATTCAGCTAGCGGAGCGGAGCAACGCCCAATGTTCAGTGAGAAACCCGCACACCATCGTCCCTCCCCGTCTCTAATCACCCCTCCCGCTGTTGCTAAGCCCGGATTGCCATGCGACGCACCGTCGGTATTCAATTTTAGCCAGCCAGCCGTCGGAGCCTTCCAGCCTATTTCTCTCTCGACTTGAGCTCTTGGGCCTGACTGAGCTTTAACCGCCTGATTAGCTCGCCATACTTCCGCCGCAAGCTCCTTCACGAACTTAACTCTATCTCTACACCTTCTATTCTCACCAAACACATTCCCACAACGCCACTTCCAGCCCCACCACACAGTGATTGCAAAGGTCGTAGCCCACGGCACACCAGCAACAATTACTCCTTCCTGCAAATTGTCATACAACCATACTAGCAGGGACTGAGTAAAGAAGCTCTGCCTGTTACGGATCGGTACGACTCGCTCCCAGATTCCCGCCATCGCCGGACAGTCCCGAAGGACATGAATAATCGTTTCAAAGTCACCTTTGCAAACAGAACACATGTCGGAGTCGCTCAGGTGTCGTCGCTTTCGCTCCACGTTAGTCATGATCACTCGATTGCTGACGAGCCAAAGGAACAGGCGTATTCTTTCTGGAACAGCTACTCGCCAAACTCGCTCAAAGAATTCGTCCATGCGTGGCTTCGGGGCGTCATTGCGTGTTATCAAATGATAAGCTACTGTCACTGAAAATTCACCATTAGAGTTCCCTTTCCAAGATAAACGGTCTCTAGCTCCTGTAACATGATCTAAGACAACTGCCATGATTTCCAATTTAATGCTCTCCGGGAGAAGAAGGTCAATTTTTGGGAGATCCCATCCCAACCCATTCCTCCAGACATCCTTAACTAGCCAAGACTTAGTAGCTTCCGAAAGATCCCCAATAGCGAAGTTAATAAGTGGCTGATCCGAAACCCATGAATCCATCCAGAACTTGATATTCCCGCCATCACCGGCAACCCAACCATGACCCGGGACTATAACCTCCTTTAAGCCTCTCACTACTCCTCTCCAGAGACTCGACCAAGAGCTTTTAGGATTCATCCAACTCTGATCATGAATGTCCCCCACTTTGTACTTCTTTCTCACAACTTGAGCCCATAACGAGCCGTCATCATTCAGTAGTCGCCACCCCACTTTTGCAATCAGAGCTAGGTTCATGTCTGCCGACGCGCGGATTCCCAGGCCCCCCTCCTGCTTGGGTAAACACACCTTCTTCCAAGAGAGCAAGTGCTGTTTCTTTTTTTCTGAGCTACTCCCCCACAAAAAGGATCGAGACACCTTATCCAGACTCGCCAACGTCGACTTATGAAGGATTATAGAGCTCATCGAGTGAACCGGAATCGAGGATAGGACCGCTTTTGTAAGTGTAAGTCGTCCTGCCATGCTGAGTGTGCAATTTTTCCAACCTGCCAAACGCGCAGAAACTCTCTCAAGTACTTCACCAAACGTCTCCTTGTTCATACGTTTTTGCAGCACTGGCATCCCTAAGTATTTGCCCAAGTCTCGTGATGATCGAATCCCACTCGCGTCACTAATATTCTTCTCCAAGTCTCGAGACACATTTCCAGAGAAAAATATTTTCGACTTCTCTAAACTCACCATCTGCCCCGAGGCTATGCAAAAAGTCTCCAACACTTTTCTAATCACTCGTACTTGCGATACCGACGCCTCAGCAAATAATATCAGGTCATCCGCAAAGCAAATGTGGGATAGCTTCGGCCCGCCTCTTGACAGACTTATCGGTTTCCATTCCTTAGCCGCAACCGAACGCTCAATCAAATGACACAGCCTCTCCATACATAGGACAAAGAGATAGGGAGAGATCGGATCACCTTGGCGAAGGCCTCTCAAAGGAGTAAAAGCTTCAATCTTCTCTCCATTCCATAGCAAGTTCATCGTCGGACCTGACACACAGTTCATAATCCATCCGATCCAATCTACAGACAATCCAACGGCTTGGAGCGTATCCTCTAAAAAATCCCATCTAACCCGATCATACGCCTTCTCTAAGTCCAGCTATAATTATCTATTTTTTAGTGATATGCAATTAGGAGAAAATGCTCTTATTAAAAGCAAATACATCAATTTCATATTTTTTACACTAAGAAATTGAATTTAAGTGAAGCACTGAGGCTGAGCTATCTTATAATAGAGTAACAACCACCTATGTGACAACCACCATGCTTTATCATTATCAATCCAACATCGTCATCAAAAGATGAAGAATACAATCTAAAGGCTGTAACTAGACTGAGCAGTGAATAATCTCTGAAGCCGTCGCCTTCGATATCTCCAAGCCACTTGAATCTGCCTAGCCGCTCGCAGCCTCCAATAAGGAGACTCGTACCTTATGGCTCCTTGCACTCGATGGCTCCTCAGGAATCTTGAGAACAAGCTCGTCACGTCTTCAAGATCTGCTACACTCAGCGAAAACGCCTCCACGTTTGTCACACACCTGACATTTCTGTTGCTAAGCAATCCCTTCGATGGCATCCTTATCCTCGTTCCATCTGCAGCTTTCAAAGAAGATTCAGTTCCATGTTTATGAGACATAGAGCCAAAGCTATTATCAAAAGAGGGTATATATACCGGGGTTTACAGAAGAGCGTTCGAGGCACCAAGTGAGGAGTTCTTCACCACAAACGTCTCCTTCTGATAAAGAAAGAACAGAACCGTCTTCTCCAATGCTCTCCATTTCACCTCTCACTATAAATACCATTTTCTCAACAAGTCCTCCTCGGTGCAACACCGTGCTACTCCCTATGTATGTCCTCTGTTTCAGCCTCTCACGGATGATATCCAAGATTGGTTCGTCCATCAACGAAAATATCCTCACCTGCAAACCCTCATTTCAGTCCAGTAGAGTCTTAGCAATGGTTAATCTGTGATCGCATAACTATCACTTCGGTTTCAACAGCAGTCTGTCTCTATATAGTTAGATTCAGAAGTAGCTCTTTGAACACTAAGGGAAATGGACTCTGATGTTTACCTTTTTGAGAAATTTGAAAAGGTGTCGTCTTATATCTCTCTGAAGGTCATCAGGCATATTCTCAAAGAGCAATTCTTCGTTAACTCCTCTGGTAGCAGCCCAGTTGAACCGCTCAGCCTCTCGCACCCTCCTGAAAATGTTGAATAACTATTCAGTTAGTATAACAGTGACATTACAGAGCCTGAGACAATGTAAAAGTTTAAGGGCGTAGTTTACATACCTTCTTATACCTTCTGGCAACCGTCTATGGCTCATCCACTGCTCCACATCACGCCGTCTTAGCGTCATTTCCAAATTCCTAATATGGACAAAGCACAATCAAAGGATTACAACTTGGTGATTTAGAAACCATCCAGATATCTTCTTTTGGACAATGATTGAGTTATTTACCTTCGACCGAGAGCTTGAAGGAAGTTCTGCATATTACCAATAAGAAGAGCGAAAAGCAAAAGCCCCAGTCCGATAATGCCCATAGTAAAGAAGACCTCCCCCAGAAAGTAACTTGGGTTTTGGTTTCCAGCAAGCGTGCTGATTTGCTTTGAGATTTGTAAACAGTTGACATATAATAGTTACAAACATACCAATCAGTGCAAACGTTAAACCTGAATAAACAACCCAATTACCTGGAAACCCCAGAAAAGAGAGTAACTGTATCTTGTGAACAGACTAGTATGGTTGGTAAGATTGACTGCCTTTGAGTAGATTCCATAAGAAAAGCCATCCTCATCAAAACAAGCAATGGCACTCGCATTGTTTCTCCAGGCAGCTAACGATTTATCGTCATCTCCACGACCACAATCTATAAGATCTCTACACGCACGATCAGAATGACCACAGGCATTTCGAAGGCACTGATTAACTCTCTGAAAGTGGCAAAAAAAAAAAAAAAAAAAAAAAAAAAAGAACGGATAAATCACTACAGCTTTCTGTTGAATAGAACAGACAGGGCAGTGAGACTTTGCCATACCTGTAGACCAAAAAGATACCAGCAAGAGCCAACAACATGTCCAGCCAGCATGAAGGTGAGAAGATTAATAACAAAATTAGCCCAAGCCGACTCAAATATGAACCCTGTCGGAGTTTGACCAGCAAGAAGAGGAAGAAGCCTATATAACTTTGGAATGTACTGGAAAAGAACTGCAGCGCGTAGAAGGTTTTTTGCATAGTTTGCCCCAGATGTGCCTAAGTGTTGTGGTATTACCCATAATATCAATATCTGCAAACAAATATGCGGTAAATGAAGATATACATTCTAACTTAAAACCAGTTGTGTAGCTCTCTCTAAACATTATGTAATACCTGTGGAAGTGGCATCACTATGAACAAGTCAAGGAAAAACTTCCCTCGGAAGTAATGGCGAGCAATTTTTCTTGGTTGATCAACCAACTGGCCAGCACCAACTACTGTAGACTCTGGAGCTACATAGGCCAACCGGAACTGAAACAAACAATATGAAAGAATAAGCATTAAAAGCCAAAAGATTCACTTGTAAGAACATGGAACCACCAAAAAAAAACACACCTGAAGCAGAATGTTGACAGAGAACAGAACATCCGTTAAAGTTCTAACAGCTACAAATGCTTTAGCCATAGGCCAATCGATCACAATGCATTTGTTGTTCTGCAGCGAGAAAGATGGTCAAAAAATGGTGCTCAAACGTAAGACAACAAATCCATGAGAAGCAAAAGAAAGAGAAAGAGAGGAGATATGTCTCTACCTGTTGGACTAATATGAGGAAGAAGAAGAGGGGATCGATGAAAATAGCCAACAAGCATGAGAGGGCAAAGAATTTAGTCCAGCTTTGAACGAATTTGGAATGAGGATTCATGATTCCAGGCAAGCGTCTATTAACAGATGAACCAAATCGCCTAGCCCAGCCTTTAGCATCATCATACAGAGCATTATGAAACTAGCAAGAGAAAAAGAGAAAAAGAGACTCTTTGTGTCAGCAACATTTACTTGAGTCTTAAGTAAGAAAATCAAACAACATACCGTCGAATCGAAGATGGCAGAAACTCTGGAAGTGGGGATTTGGGCAGCTTGGCGGTTGTAGTAAGAAGGGCAAGTGGTACAGTAAGGATCATTGCACATACCCAATTGTCCAGATCTCAAGAGATTTGCGTGTTTCAATACGAATTCGTCCTCAGATTTCTTGTGTTCGAGAGCAGCGAAAGAAGGATACCTCTCGGGCTGAGAGGAGGCGCCAACGGAAACAGAGGAATCGGTAGTGGTAGGAGGAGGAGGAGGAGGAAGAAAGAGAGGTGCAGGGTTGCGAGTAGAGGAAAGAGGACCACTCATTTGCACTAAAGAGTGACGTCTCTGGGCTCGGAGAGGACCTGTGTAGCCTAAAACCACATTCGAGTTGTCGAATCCGTCAACGGAGGAAGTAGGGTTTGAGAGTGAAACGCTACGAGTCCAAGAAGTGCGAGACGATGAGTCTGAAATCGGAAGCATGGGAATGTCATCGATTTCGTTCGGGGAAGCCATTTCGCAGCAAAAAATTCCGCGTAGAGAAGGGCTTCCAGAAGAAAGAAAGAGACCCAGAAACCCAAACAAAAATTAGGGCAGAAGGAAAAAATCTGAGGGGGAGAAGATGAAGCAGAGAGTTAGAGAGTATTGGGAAATTGAGAAGAAGAAGAAGAAGAAGTAAGGAAGAGGACGTTGACTGACTGAGTCCAGGTCTTTGTAGAATCATCATATGCCCCGTCAAGCAAGTGTGTATCATTAATTACTTACTAATCGATCGACAAATTATTAAGACATTTGTGTGAATACGAATACCGAATGTTCTGCAAAAAAATCAAGACATTTTCTGAAGACTGACTTTTATTTTGTCAGTGTCCTTAAAATAATAAACTCTGACTTTTCCTTTCCTATTTTATTTATGGAAAATTAATAAATCGATGGATGTTACAGTGTCAAATAATAAATATTGCGAAAGAAGGGGGATCTCAAATTTGTTATCCGTTTAAATAGTAAACGCGGTTTAACTAAAACTACATTATTGGATCACCAACTGTACATGTCACTTACAGTATCTGTGTAAGCACAAAAAAATCACTACAAAGGCTTGGTTAATTAGGCTCGGTATTAAATGGGCCGCAATTACTAGCCCAATTACGTAAGCCACGTGGTTTTGAATTTTCTGAACGAGCATGCTTTCATATTTTGTTGAAAATGTAAAATTTATTTAGCTTTCATATCACTAATGAAATGAATTATTAAGCCATCTCTTTATTATTAATTGAGAAGTACATCTCTTTTTTTTTGACAAAAAAACCATCTCTTTATGAATAAAATCTGTTTGGAAACAGGTACAGTGAGGGTTGATTTAGTAATATAAAATATCACTTAAATCAAACCAATGTTTGGTTCACTTAAACCAACAATCGATTCTTTTAATTTCGCGGTTCATGTGCCACCTCCAAAACTCTAAAAATATATGTTTCAATTATAGATGATAATACCAAAATTAGAGTAGATAATACCATAATCAAAGATTTCCGTTTTATACATTATCAATTAGAATCTGAAAAAAGTTAAATTTTTTAAAAAAACTAGCGATAATACCAAATCAAATGAACTTTGATACTAAATAAAAGATAATTATTTATAATTTATATAATTTAAACCATTATCTTAAATTAAGAAATTTTCTAATATAAATTCTAAGTAGATTTTTGGTGTTACTAAAAACTTATACATGTTTTTCTTATATCTATCGATATTCCAAATCTAAAATTTAGAAAAAAAATTTAATTTTAGATGACGATATAGAAAAAATTTCAAAAACTAATTTGTAAATATTGAAAATATGATCTGTCGACAACACAACACACTTCTTTGTTTCGGGTTCTACATAATGTCATTACATGATTTTGAAGTCTATCCATAAATGTATTTTTTTCATTTTTTATTAAACTGGAACCACAAACATATTTTATTCAAGAGTATATAAAAGTTTGGATTAAGTTGGTATTAGGGTTGGACACGTGCCCTGTCCGAGGTGATATTTTACTCTAATGTTTTTTAACTTAAAGATGTCTATTTACATAACTCGAAATCTTATGCGACATATTAATTTGATGGTTTGGTTATTATCTTCGTTTTACAGTGTGGAAATTAAATATTTTAAATAATTTTTTTAAAAGGTAAAAAAATAAATAAAACATTAATCATAGTCCTGGAGTGAATGACCCGCACAGCAGTGCAGTGCGAGATTATGTTTTTGTTTTTTTGCTTTTTTTCTTCTTTTTGTAACATGTTTTAATTTTATTGTTAATTTAAGAGTTGTATGTTTTTTTATGTTAAAATTGTCAAGTATATTGTTAATTTGAATCTAAATTTTTTATTAAGTTATTCAAATTTTGATGTATTAATTTGACTGTCTTTATTTATTAATAATTAAGAAAAAGAAAATACAACAACCAAACACATGTCCAGGACAATAAAAATATTACATCATGGTTATGTTATAACTGTTATACCAACTTAATCCATAATCTGAATAGCTCCAAACTTTTATATACTCTTGAACAAAATATGTTTGTGGTTCTAGTTTAATAAAATGAAAAATACATTTATGGATAGACTTCAAAATCATGTAGTGACATTATGTAGAACCCGAAAGAGAAAAGAATCAAGGAAAGAAGTGTGTTGTGTTGTCGACAGATGATTCTTTTTCCAACGATAGTAAAATCCTTTGTAAAACCATATGTCCAAAAAAAAAAAATAATAACCAAACACCTGTCAAAATAGATGTCTTCCGTAGGATACTACTGTGCGAATCTTAGTCTTACGAATGAATTGTTTTCCACGTTCCATTTGCTCTTTTTGCTCGTTAATTTTGTTTGCTTATGAAATTTCAGTTTTTTACTCTCCAAAACCATTATCAATTGCTAAACTCTACGAAATATTTTTTTAGATTGCTTCAATTTAGAGAAGCATGAGAGAAATCGTGACAATATAATTTAGGAAATCTGCAAACTTCAGTGACAACCAAATCTGGAATTCTCAGGTCAGTAAGCAAATTCTCCATATGATCTTCCTGCCATGTCGATTTCCAGTTATCGTTAAAGTGGATTATGGGTTTAATTTGTTTGTGACTTTCATTACAAAAGTCTTGGTTTTTTTGTTTTATTTTATTTAGTATCAAAGTTGCTTCGATTTGGTATTATTGATAGTATTTTTTATTATTCTTTGCAGATTTTTAATAGAGAATGTATAAAACGGAAATCTTTGAAAACGGAAATCTTAGATTATGGTATTATCTAGAGAATGCATAAAATGGAAATCTTTGATTATGGTATTATCTACTCTAAAAGGAATTGATTGTTGGTTTAATTGAACCAAACATTGGTTTGATTTAAGTGATATTTTAGATTACTAAATTAACCCTCACTAAACCTGTTTCCAAACAGATTATCTTCACAAAAAGAGATGGTTTTTTGGTCCAAAAAAAGAGATGGTTTGGTTATTATCTTCGTTTTACAGTGTGGAAATTAAATATTTTAAATAATTTTTTTAAAAGGTAAAAAAATAAATAAAACATTAATCATAGTCCTGGAGTGAATGACCCGCACAGCAGTGCAGTGCGAGATTATGTTTTTGTTTTTTTGCTTTTTTTCTTCTTTTTGTAACATGTTTTAATTTTATTGTTAATTTAAGAGTTGTATGTTTTTTTATGTTAAAATTGTCAAGTATATTGTTAATTTGAATCTAAATTTTTTATTAAGTTATTCAAATTTTGATGTATTAATTTGACTGTCTTTATTTATTAATAATTAAGAAAAAGAAAATACAACAACCAAACACATGTCCAGGACAATAAAAATATTACATCATGGTTATGTTATAACTGTTATACCAACTTAATCCATAATCTGAATAGCTCCAAACTTTTATATACTCTTGAACAAAATATGTTTGTGGTTCTAGTTTAATAAAATGAAAAATACATTTATGGATAGACTTCAAAATCATGTAGTGACATTATGTAGAACCCGAAAGAGAAAAGAATCAAGGAAAGAAGTGTGTTGTGTTGTCGACAGATGATTCTTTTTCCAACGATAGTAAAATCCTTTGTAAAACCATATGTCCAAAAAAAAAAAATAATAACCAAACACCTGTCAAAATAGATGTCTTCCGTAGGATACTACTGTGCGAATCTTAGTCTTACGAATGAATTGTTTTCCACGTTCCATTTGCTCTTTTTGCTCGTTAATTTTGTTTGCTTATGAAATTTCAGTTTTTTACTCTCCAAAACCATTATCAATTGCTAAACTCTACGAAATATTTTTTTAGATTGCTTCAATTTAGAGAAGCATGAGAGAAATCGTGACAATATAATTTAGGAAATCTGCAAACTTCAGTGACAACCAAATCTGGAATTCTCAGGTCAGTAAGCAAATTCTCCATATGATCTTCCTGCCATGTCGATTTCCAGTTATCGTTAAAGTGGATTATGGGTTTAATTTGTTTGTGACTTTCATTACAAAAGTCTTGGTTTTTTTGTTTTATTTTATTTAGTATCAAAGTTGCTTCGATTTGGTATTATTGATAGTATTTTTTATTATTCTTTGCAGATTTTTAATAGAGAATGTATAAAACGGAAATCTTTGAAAACGGAAATCTTAGATTATGGTATTATCTAGAGAATGCATAAAATGGAAATCTTTGATTATGGTATTATCTACTCTAAAAGGAATTGATTGTTGGTTTAATTGAACCAAACATTGGTTTGATTTAAGTGATATTTTAGATTACTAAATTAACCCTCACTAAACCTGTTTCCAAACAGATTATCTTCACAAAAAGAGATGGTTTTTTGGTCCAAAAAAAGAGATGTACTTCTCAATTAATAGTAAAGAGATAACCAAAAAAAGAGATATACACTAGTTTATTAATAAACTAGTGAATGACCCGCACAGCAGTGCAGTGCGAGATTATGTTTTTGTTTTTTTGCTTTTTTTCTTCTTTTTGTAACATGTTTTAATTTTATTGTTAATTTAAGAGTTGTATGTTTTTTTATGTTAAAATTGTCAAGTATATTGTTAATTTGAATCTAAATTTTTTATTAAGTTATTCAAATTTTGATGTATTAATTTGACTGTCTTTATTTATTAATAATTAAGAAAAAGAGATAACCAAAAAAAGAGATATACACTAGTTTATTAATAAACTAGTGAATGACCCGCACAGCAGTGCAGTGCGAGATTATGTTTTTGTTTTTTTGCTTTTTTTCTTCTTTTTGTAACATGTTTTAATTTTATTGTTAATTTAAGAGTTGTATGTTTTTTTATGTTAAAATTGTCAAGTATATTGTTAATTTGAATCTAAATTTTTTATTAAGTTATTCAAATCTAAAAATATATCGTCATTCGCACTGCACGTGGTCGTATATTTTGGTTATTGTATATTTTTTTTAATTATTAATAAATAAAAACAGTATAATCAATAGTCAATACTGCAAAATTTGAATCACTTAATACAAAATTTCAGATTCAAATTAACAACATACTTGACAATTTAACAGAAAAGAACATACAAAAAAAAACATACAACTCTTAAACTAACACTAAAATTAAAACACATTATAAAAAGAAGAAAAAATGCAAAAAACAAAAACATAATCTCGCACTGCACTACTGTGCGGGTCAGACACTAGTCTTATACATTACAACTGTATTTACTATTTAACAACCACTAAGCTTTATAGGTCACCAAACCAAATTCATCATCAAGAATGAAAAGAATACAATAAAAGATCTAACGGCTGGAACTGGATTGAGCAGAGTATAATCTCTGAAGACGTCTCCTTCTGTATCTCCAAGCCACTTGAATCTGCATAGCTGCTCGTAGCCTCCAATAAGGAGACTCATACCTTATTGCTCCTTGCACTCTATGGCTCCTCAGGAATCTCGAGAACAAGCTTGTCACGTCTTCAAGATCTGCTACACTCAGCGAAAAGGCCTCCACGTTTGTCACACACCTAACACTTCTGTTGCAAACCAATCCCTTTGGCGGCATCTTTATCCTCGTCCCATCTGCAAGTTTTCAAAACAGAGATTCAGCTCCAAGCTATTTTTGCACTTGAGGAAATGTTTACGTGGGTTTCAAGTAACAAAGACATAGAGCCAAAGCATTATCAAAAAGGGATATATATACCGGGGTTAACAGTAGAGCGTTCGAGGCACCAAGTGAGAAGTTCTTCGCCACAAACGTCACCTTCTGATAAAGGAAGAACATAGCCGTCTTCTCCAATGCTCTCCATCTCACCTCTCACTATGAATACCATTTTCTCAACTAGTCCTCCTCGGTGCAACACCGTGCTACTCCTTATGTACGTCCTCTGTTTCAGCCTCTCTCGTATAGAATCTAAGATTGATTCATCCATCAGAGAAAATATCCTCACCTGCAAACACCAAGAACACTTCAAAACCTAGAGTAGAGTTTTCAGCAATGCTTGTGGTGATGCTATATTATTACCTTCTTGAGAAATTTGAAGAGGTGACGTTTGATATCTCTATGAAGATCTTCAGGCATATTCTCAAAGAGCAAGTCTTCATTGACTCCTCTAGTAGCCGCCCAATTGAATCGCTCAGCTTCTCGCACCCTCCTGAAAAATGTTTGAACAAATAGTACTTGAGCTAGCTGATCAGTTTCATGGTCATATACATGGGCTAAAAAAACCAAATTTCCACAGTGCACAAACTTTCTTATATCTTCTGGAAGATGTCTATGGCTCATCCATTGCTCCACATCACGCCGTCTCAGCATCATTTCCATCCTCCTAAAACAGGACAAGCACAAACCATCAACATGTTTTATTTTGAGGAATAAGAAAAGAAATAATGCACCATCTCTTGAAACATTATTCTTTTTAGAAACATATTGTTGATCTAAGTGTATATTTATTTACCTTCGATCGAGAGACTGAAGGAAGTTTTGCATATTACCGATAAGCCGTGCAAAAAGCAAAAGTCCCAATCCAATGATACCCATTGTAAAGTAAACCTCCCCCAGTGAGTAACTTGGGGTTTGGTTTCCAGCAAGCGTGCTGATTTGCTTTTAAGTATTTGACATTTAGTTAGGACTTGAAGATTAATTAAAAGATGTAACATCAACATATAGAGTCTGATTTGATTTACCTGGAATCCCCAAAACAGAGAATAACTTGATCTTTTGAAGAAACTAGATTCATTGGTAAGATTGACTGCCTTCAAATAGATTCCATAAGTAAAACCATCCTCTTGAAAACATGCACCGACACTCGCACTATGTTTCCAGAGATCTCGTAGAGACTCTGATGCTTGGCTTAGACGAGAACAATCGATAAGGTTTCTACGTTCATCCACAGAAATATCCTCAGCTTTTAGCAGGCATCTCTTAACTCTCTGAAAAAGGAGGAAGGAGACATGACAATGAGAATCACTCGAAATTTGTGAAAGTAAAAAAAACGAATTTAGAAGACAGTGACTAATACACCTGAAGTCCTGCAAGATACCAGCAAGAGCCAACAGCATGACCAGCAAGCACAAAGGTGAAAAGATTAATAAAGAAATTAATCCAAGCCGACTCAAATATGAATCCTGTAGGTGTTTGTCCAGCAAGAAGAGGTAAGAGTCTGTATAACTTTGGAATGTATTGAAAAAGAACTACGGCACGTATAGTGTTTCTCTCGGATTCTGTCCTCAATGTGCCCAAGTGTGCTGGTATTATCCATAATATCATTATCTGTAAACAAAAAAGGAGAAAATCTACCGTAAAAACAAAATATCTTGGACTCAGAAAACATTTTCAAGGGTTAATACTTAATACTACAATACCTGTGGAATGGGTATCACTATGAACAAGTCAAGAAAAAACTTTCCTCGGATGTAATTGCTAGCTATTTTTCTTGGTTGATCAACTAACTGGCCTGCACCAACTATCCTAGACTCAGGAGCTACATAGGCCAACCGAAACTGCAACAAATATGACAAAAAGACAGCATTAAAATTTCCTTACATATGAGGAGATGGAAGCAGCAAAGGAGACACACACACACACACATACATACCTGAAGGAGAGTGTTAATGGAGAATATAACATCAGTTATACTTCTAAGAGACACCAATATTCTAGTCTTAGACCGATCAATCTCTATGCATTTCTTGTCCTGCATTAGTGAAATATGGTGCTCAAACTCAGGCATACATATACAGTCAAACAAGAGAATGACAAAGCAAGAGAAGGAATTGGAAACATACGTTTCGGATGAATAAGAGGAATAAGAAGAAGGGATCTATAAAAATCGCTAGAAAGCTTGAAAAGGCTAAGAATCTAGTCCAGCCTTGAACGAATTCGGAATGAGGATTCATGATTCCAGGTGAGCATCTACGAACAGAGGAGGCGAATCGCTTAGCCCAACCTCTAGCATCATCATACAGAGCAGTTCGGAACTAAAACAAGAACCAAATGAAAAAGGCTTTTGTGTCAGCAGCTATGACTAACATTTACTTGAGTATCAAGCTATTTGAAAAAGCTTGGAAGAAGTAGAGTTACTCTGGAGGCAGAAACTCTGGAAGTGTGAAACTGAGCAGCGTGGCGGTTGTAGTAAGAAGGGCAAGTGGTACAGTAAGGATCATTACACATTCCTAGTTGTCCAGATCTCAAGAGATTTGCGTTTCTCAACAGGATTCCTTCATCTTCAGATGGAACATCAACGATGGAGGAGGAATCAGGAGGTTGAATAGGAGAGGGAGGAAAGAAAGATTCAGGTCTGCCAGTAGAGTAAAGAGGACCACTCATTTGCAATGAAGGAGGTCGTCTCCTCTGGGTTCGAAGAGGACCTGTGTGGCCTAAATCCACACTCGAGTTGTCGAATCCGTCAGTGGAGAAAGATGGGTTTGAGAGGGAAACGCTACGGTTTCTGGAAGTGAGAGTCCTGGAGTGAGAACGAGATGTTGCTTCTTGAATTGGAGGAAGAATGGGAAACTCGTCGTTTTCGTTGGGTGACTCCATTTTACAGACTAAGAAGAATCAAAAGAAAGGAAGGATACGATGACAGACAGAGAGACTGGGTTTTGGATTTAGCCCGTGGAGAAGCAAGTGTTCGTTTTATAAGGAATAAAGGAATAAACTTTTATGAAACATCGATTCGTCAATATGAAAATATTAAAGGGAAAATTCCATAAAAATACCTCAACTAAATTTCCAAAAGCTTTTTAATACCCTAATTATTTTTGTGCCCAGAACAATACCCCAACTATTCTGTTTGTCTATTTTAATACCTGAACTTTTTAAACCGAACCCATTTAACATATTCGGTTTAACAGAAAGTTAACTTCTGTTATCTTTTTATTTATTTATAATAATTAAATATTAATATTTAAATAAAAAGTTATATTAAATTTCGAAAAAAAAATCCAAAAATTTTCAAAAACCCGAAAATTCAAAACAGTCATTAAAATAAAAATTGAGAATAACAATTATTTTTTTTTGTTTTAGATATATTAATTAAATTGATATATCTTTGTAAAGAACCTAAATTTTTTAAAAATATCCTTTCAAAAGTCCAGAAAAATATATATATTCGGTAAAAAATATTAAATTATGAAAAATGTTTTCAAATTTTAAATTAAAAATAATTTATTAGTTCATTTTTAAGTTTGGGAAAAAGAAAATTATAATACCCAAAAAATAAAAAAAAATTACTTCAAACAAAACCAATATTGAGTTTTGAAAAAACAACTATGTAAGGATTCATATATGTAAGGATTCATAAATATGAAAAGTTGAACAAGTTATGAAACATTCTAATTTTGTATTTTGAAGTTATGAATTTTTTTTAGTTTTTGTGAAATTTTATGTTTTTTTTAAGATTGAAAAAATTAAATTGTAATTTTTCTGTAAAAAGCTTACAATTATTTTTTTTATTTAAATTTTTATTTTCGTTTTTTTTTGTATTTTCGGGGATATTTAATTTTTTTTTGGATTTTTTGGAAATTTAATTTAACTTTTTATTTAAATATTAATATTTAATTATTAAAAATAAATAAAAAGATAACAGAAGTTAACTTTCTGTTAAACCGAATGTGTTAAATGGGTTCGGTTTATAAAGTTCAGGTATTAAAATAGACAAACAGAATAGTTGGGGTATTGTTCTGAGCACAAAAATAGTTAGGGTATTAAAAAGCTTTTTGAAATTTAGTTGAAGTATTTTTATGGAATTTTCACAATATTAAAATGTTACATTTGGGATCTTCTGTTGAACCCATCAACGAAACTTCATAATGATTTCGTTTTATTTTAAGTAAGTAAAGCAAAAAGGTTGGCGGAGGGAAAACTACAAGAAGCTGGCTTTTGTGTTACTTTGACATTTCTAATTTATTTATTTTTAATATAATTTGCGAAATGACTAGATGTTGGGAAATTACTGACAAACCAAATAAAGCAAAACTTTCACATATTTTGTCATTTGAGGGTGGAAAATAGATCGGAAGTCTAAATTGTACTATATAAAGAAAACAATAGATATATTTTCACCAAATTCCGAGTTGAGCTTTTTCTAATGTAATTTTCTGTTATAACAAATGGTTAAGTGTGTGTGAATAAACAAAGCCGCGTTACTGAAAAATAAAAGTAGCTCCTTTCAATTCTTTACTTGCCCGCCTTGCAGGTCCTGTGTTCTTTTCTTTAGATAAAAAGAAAGACGATGAATACATAAATTGTTACTTTTCCTTGTAACAACGCACGTTTATCCATTTATAGATCAATAATTAATTGACCTTAGTGATGTGTTTTCTAGATAGAAAATTGTCATTTGTCACCAACCACATGCTTACCATCTTTCTGCTTTTTAATGACCCGAGAGTTTCTCTAAACTACACTGAATCTCAAAAAATTCCAAAAAGGTCCACCATCTAAAATGCGCGAAACTTCCATGAAGAAAGGCCTTTTTTATTAGGCCCAATGGAAAAAATAAGCCCAAGAACGTGAGCCACGTGGTAAGACATGAGTGGTACAAAATCAAAAACTTTGTAGCTTTGGCGGATTTTGCCTGTTATATGCTCTGCACTGATGCAACTGATCAGACGTGTCAGCTCTCTTCTCTCTCTCTCTATTTCTGGGTTTGTATCTTCTTCTTCTTCCCACTCAAAACCTTCATTAATCTCCATGCTCGTAAAATCCTTTTCGACGACATTTATTATCTTATTGGAAAAACCATCCATGATTTAATGTCGATTTCACCTCTCTCTGGATCTATGCATATTCGCCTTTTTCCTTTACAAATTTGAACAGAGGACTCACCAAAACCAGTAATCCTTTTCAGGTTGAAGAAGATGAAGAGCAAAGGATCAATGGACGTCACTCATCTTCCTCCTCCACAGTTGCCATCTCTCTCCGGTACGATTCCTTCCAATTTAAAATCTCTCTCTCTCTCTCTCCTCTTTCTCTTTTTGGTGCTTTTTTTTTCAAATTTTCAAAACAAAGCATGCTACAGAAACAGTGGACCCCCTTTTTCTCTCTCTCTCTTCCTTCTCTCTGGTTTGTCTTTCTCTCTCATCCATCTTGTCTCAAATGTTGGAAACAGACCTTGAAGCTCGGATGCAAGTCCTTCGTGTATCAGCTTTCGAAGAAAGCCAAGGCGATGATACATTTGCTCAACGAGCTGAATGGTTTTACCAGAGAAGACCTCTCCTTCTCTCCCTTTGTCTTGACCTTTACAACGGCTACGTCACTCTCTTGGGTCGTTCTCATCAAACCAGACCCAATCAGCAGCTTAAACCCACAGCTGAAGATGAAGACTGCATTTCGGAAATCGATTCCGGTAGTGAGATCAGTTCCGAGAGCACCTTATCCTTTCAACAGACGCAAGATCCTGCTGCGGTTTCAGAGAAAGTCGACGAGCTTGTGTCACAGCTTGTGACCGCAAACTTAAACAAGGAGATTCTGCAACACGAGTTACTCCACAAGGAGCAGCAGTTTCATGAAGCCTCCAAGACTATAGAGCTGTTGAAGAAGTTCGTCATGTTGCTGGAGATGGAGAAGGAAGTGGCTATGCAGGAAAACGCTAGTCTTGGATACAAAGTCACTTCTCTCTTGGAGGAGAACAGAGAGCTAGCCACTGAGGCCTTGTTCATGAAGAACGAAGCTGTTGGGCTCGCTAGGTGTGTGCTTAAGATGAGAGATGACCATTTTCACAAGGTCTGCATTCTTCAGAACCGCATCTACACGCTGCAGGCAACTATGAGCTCAGAGCCCGTCTATGATAAGGTCTCAGCCGGCTGCTTTGGCCTGGATAAGCACAACACCAAGAAGAAGATCAACAAGGAGAAGAAAACCCAAGAGAAAACTGGATTCAAGTGGTTGAAGAAGCTCAACAACATTCACCTGTTCACAAAGTCTAGCCTTAACCCATCATCTGCTGCTGCTGCTCCATCATGCTGCACTCTCAACTTGCCTAATTAGTCTATCCTTCGGTGTGTTAGTAAAAACTATGAAAAAAAATGCATACATGACTCTGTATGTTCTACCGCCTTGTTATATTTAATGCTTTTCAGTGCATCATCCTGATGCACAGTCTATTCCAGCTTGCAAACTATACGTGACTCCTTAATACATATATATGTATGGTTTACATGACTAACTAAGCTAGTAAACACAACAATGTCATGACCTTCCCACCCACAATTGCTTACTGCTATAAACCTAGACTGTATTTTGGGAAAAGTAGAGAAACAAAAGGCAAAGAGGCAATAATGCTTCATCAGGGAAGCTGGTTCTCCAGCTTCATTTTACTCTCTATCATCTTCTCGTTATCTACTCTCATGCTAAAATCTGAAGGCACAAACCATGTAGTTGGCGACAGCTCTGGCTGGGAACTTCTTACAAATTATACCAACTGGACACAGGGAAGAGAGTTTCATGTCGGCGATGTCTTAGGTACTTTCTCCAAATTCATGTACAAGGATTCCTAACTTTTACCACCTTTGCTAAATCTGTATCTCTTCTTCAACAGTTTTCAACTATGACAGAGACCAGCATAACGTCATGCAAGTTAACTCAACGGCATATGCAGATTGTGGAAGAGACAATTACATCTCTCTCTTCACCAAAGGCAATGACTCGATAATTATATCAGAGGTTGGAGAGCATTGGTTCATCTGTGGAGTGGACCAACACTGTGAGAATGGACAGAAGCTAAGTATTGATGTAGCTCCTTGAGTATCATTTATGAGTGATAATCAAAGATAGGCAGCTTGTTGTTTAGGTCATCTCTAGTACCAAAATAATGTCATTACCTTGAATAATATATATATATATAGTATACAGGGTAAATCATTACCTCTTGATATACTCATAACCTAACTACATACCTTGCCACTCTTAAACACTCAACCTTCTACCCAAAGAAAGAGACATTTATTGCAACGGTCTTGCAGAGAACAAATAATTACCTTTTAAATGACAGACGTCGAAAGCTATCAATATGCATTCAATACAACTCCCAATGTCAAAATACTTCTATGTCATATCCACTTCAACAACTTTCTTTTGAAGGTTTGCAATCCGGGCCTGCAAGGATTAGTTAACAGAGGTTTCAAATCAGATTATGAGATCATAAGCAAAAGCTTCATCCTTTGCCAGAGGCACTGAAGCTTATCTTTCATTCGGAAGGTACCTCAATGCTTTTAGTGCTAAAAAAAGCGTACACAGCGTGAAACAAAACTAACCTTGAACGATTTCGATCTGCGAAGAGATGGATCTATTTCTAGACATTTCAAGTATGACTTCTCAGCAAGATCATATTCACCTTTTGCAACGTAGATATCACCTTGGCAAATGTGGGGCTGGTAAATAAATCCATAAGAAAAAAAGAAAAAATCAACATAAAGCTTTCAAAGTTGATATCTTTAAAATTCACAAAGAGCCTCATCTCTGAGTATACCTCAGAATAGTTGGGAGCTAATGCCAGAGCTTGGCTTATATCTTCAAGAGCCCCAGAGTAATCAATCATTCCCAGTTTTGCTACTGCTCTGCAATCCCCAAATTCCCAATCATTTAATCTATGAAGAAACAGTAATCCAAAAAGATGAATTTGGGTACCTCCGTACCTGTGTTTTAAGATTCTATGCAAGCCACCGTAAGGTTTCAGCTCTAAAGCCTGCAGCAATACGCATCATTGGTCAAGCTCCAGAGAAATGGAGAGGGAAATTGAGACAAATGTTATATTCTATAAACCTTTGTGAGAAGTGCTTCTGCTTCCGGGAAGTTTCCAGCTTCGATTTGGGAAAGAGCGTTGTTGGTGAGCGCTAAAGCGGCGAGGGCGTTTGAGACGGCGGAGGAGGAAGAAGCTTCCCGGCCGTCGCCGCAGAGGCTGAACAGTACTTCGGCAGCTCGAGAAGGCGTGGCGCAGTGACGAAGGAGGAGACCTTGAGGGAGAGCCACGAGGTTGGGACCTGAGCCGCATCGGCCGAGGCAGCCGCAGGGATTGACTCGGAGTTGGGGAGGTGCGAGAGCCGTTAACGTCTCCAGTATCTGGAAGGATCCTTGTTTCCGGCAGGTGCGATTCGTACAAACGCGTAGCTCCTTCACCGGTTCTCCTGAACTCCGGCAGCTTAACGCCGGCAAAGCAACGGAAGCCATAACGATAAGGGTATCTTTTCTTCGATTCGAGATGCGCGCGTGACAAAATAAAATACGAAATCGAAAACGAAAAAGAACTTTTTTTAATTCAGATCCCAACCGCATAACTGTACAAATTACAAAAACTCAAATCATCCCATTGGGCTTAATAAAAAACATAAAAAGCTTTGTTTGAATTTGAATTTGTCCCAACAAAAAAAATAGGAATTTGTTCTCATTCCAAGCTGAAGATAGACACCAATACACATTGGTCCTTTGATCAAATTAGTCAGCTCAGCTCAAAACTAAAATTGACTCACAAGTCTGAAGCCTCTTAATGACACTTGATCAATAGTGGTGGTTGTGTTCAGAACAGAAAGCAGCAAAATATTTAGCAATTATTCTCATGGTTAGCTTAGCTTTATTCATATGCTTTTTGGTGATCCATCAGAAAAAATGGGCATGCACTAAGGAGAACTGAAATAAAGACCCAAAAAAAAAAAAATTGCAGTCTCCACTGGAACCAAAGCCTAGATACAGCCATTTTATGCAATGTATAGCTTCAAAAGTTTAAATAAATTATCATTGTCTTCCTAAAGTATTTGTAGACTCAAGACAACAAGATATAGCGATTTCTCTTCCTGGGCAACATGAAAGACTATGTAAACTGATGGAACCAACAAGTCAGGACTCGGGAATAACCATATACATATAATTTACTAAAGTCTTAAGCATAAATCATTACACATATACAAAAACTGGTAAGCACATCAAAACTGGTAAGCTTTTTGATCTCACTGCTGATGTCCAAATCATCATCTAGAATAGGTTGTGTTGCTGCACTGGTGAGGGAGAAGCTACAAATAAAGAACCGTCCTTGTCCTGCTTATCGTGTTTAGTAATCTGATACTAGTGACTAGGAAACAGTGATTTCAAGTTGTGATTCTATAGAGCATTTCAATAAGAACCTTATCATTTTCAAAGTGCATTTTCTGCTAGTCATATAATATTTCCTCGTGTACAAGAAACTAACAATTTGAAAACTAATCACAAGAAGCTAAATCAAACACAATCGTCAACATTATGACTTCGTTGAGAACTTCATAATAGAAAAGCAACATAAAAAAAAGCTGATTCACCTGAAACATGACTTTAAGAAAGCATATCGAGGAAGCTCTTGTTCAATCTCCCATCAGACAGCATACTAGCGACCAAGCCAAAGGTGGAAGCATCTCCAGCAAACCCGCAGCTCCTCATTTCGTTGATGAGTTCTGCTGATCCGGCTTTATCACCATCTCTAAGGCGTGCCCTGATCAGCGTATTATAAACACCACTATTTGGGAGAGGCCCATCTTCTTTCATTTTCCTGAACAAGGCACTTGCTTCCTCCTTTAAACTTTTCCTACAGAATCCTGAGATCATTGTATTGTATGTTACAACATTAGGCTTCACTCCTTTGAGATTGAGGCTACAAAATATCTTCCACGCATCTTCCACCTTACAAGCTTTGCATAGCCCTTCAATGATGATAGTATATGTGAATATATCAGGTTTCATTTCACTCTTTTGCATACCCTGGAATATGACCAATGCGCTCTCTAGCTTCCCTTTTTTACAAAGTCCATCCAACAAAATGTTGTATGTTATAATATCACGAGGCACACCACCAGAAACCATCTGTGTGAAGACTTGTTGGGCATTATCACAATCTCCAGCTTGGAAAAAGCCTTGGATTAGAGTGTTGTAAGTGACTGTGTTTCCAACCAAACCTCTTTGAGACATCTCACGAAAGAGACTCATCCCATCCTCTACCCTTTTAGACTTGCAAAATCCATTTATGAGAGTACTGTATGTTGTTACGTTTGGGAGACAATTCTTGCTAACCATTAAAGCTAACATCTGCTTGGCCTCCTCTAGGCGACTCTGCATGCAATACCCATTGATCAGTGAACTGTAAGTAATAGTATCAGGAGCTATGGACCTTTTGATCATCTCCTCGTACAATTTTTCAGCCTCCAAAAGTTTTCCCTCTTTCACAAACCCATCTATCAATGCATTGAATGTAACAACATTGGGGTTGATGCTTCTCTCAATCATATCCCTTAGTAGTCCAGCAGCATCTTCCCATCTTCCGTAGTTACAAAGGCAACTTATCAGGGTGTTGTAGGTAAAAACATCCGGTCTAATTCCTTTGCTCTTCATCCTGTTGAAAAAGTCGAGTGCATCATCCGGATGCCTGTATTTGCAAAGACCATCAATGACTGTGTTGTAGATCACAACATTTGGCTCTATTTTCTCTGCTTCCATCTTCTTGAGCAAAGTTAAAGCCAAATCAATATCACCTCTCTTACATACTCCATTTACTAATGCACCATAAGTAAGCATATCTGGTTGACATCCTTTCGCAACCATTCTTTCAACTAAAGCCACGGCTTCAGAGGCTTTGTTGTGGAGAAAAAGTCCATGGATCAGAGTTGTAAATGTCACAATGTTAGGTTTATATCCCATCTCAACCATTTGATCAAGCAGAGAGACCGCATCCGAGATTCTATTCCCGTGACAGTATCCATTGAGCAGCGAAGAGAGCGTGACTATATCGGGACCATAGCAAAGTTTCATCATCTTCCCAAGAATTGCTAAAGCGAGAGGGAGTTGAGAGGTGCGGCAGAAACAGTTTATGTAGATATTGTAAGTATACAGATTATGTGAAATTCCCAGCTTTTGCATCTGCTCGCCCAGAGAGATGACAACATCATACTTCTTCATCTTAGCAATGGCAGTCAACAATTTACAGAAATCAACAATGGAAGGGAGTGGACGAGACTTGACCATTTCACTGAACAAACCAATAGCATCATCAAACTTAACATCCTGTAGAAACCCACCTCTAATCTTCTCTCTGTAATCATAACTCCCACCAGACAAACCTCGTCCTCGGCAATAGAAACCGTAAAAGTTACCTTTTTCGAGACGATTCCGTTGCAGAAACCTCTTCGCCGTCGACGAAACCGACATCGCCCTCCACATTTTCTCGATTGGGATCCTTCACAATCTCCTACTTCAGTATGCCCTAAAAGGAATCCTTTGCGAGAGAGAGAGAGGGCAAAACTACTGAGTGATGAGAAAGTGAGTGAAATTGCTCAGAGTCTGATTTCTGAACATGTATTTTTTTCACCTTTTTAGCGCCGTCGGATGAATCTTGTATGTGACGGTCAAGATTTCATGCTTTCGTTTCTAGTTTCAGTAACCGACTGGTAACCATATATATATATAATATACTAAAGTCTTAAGCATAAATCATTACACATATACAAAAACTGGTAAGCACATCATAACTGTGGATCAACATCATCTTGTTGGTTTAAGAAGCGGAAACCCATAATGTATCTGTACTCTCCGGTACCAAGACAGCGAGAGCAATCACTTAATCCACTCCCTCCACAGCTCCTGCACCTGTGACCAAACACCCACAAAAATCAAACAAAAAAACATCTTTACTTGCTGAATCAAATATTAGAGATACAAGACTCAAGAAGATGACATTTTCAAAAATATTAGTACCATTTAGGCCATTCTCCTTTTGGAAGCATTTCCATATCCACGCAATTAGTCCTCCCTTGAATCATATATCACCAAAGCAAGATTACGAATTCTATGGAGTTGTTAATACGAAGCAATCAAGCATCATTCTCGAAGTTGAAAAACAGAGAAAAATTTCCTGTCGTTACCTTTCCCGCTACAATTGAAACAATCGACTCTTCCAGTTCCAAGACAGATTACGCATCGACCTTTCGCCTTTCTCTTAATATCCCTCTTAGCGCCTGACTGTTAACCGTAGAAATCCGTTACATTATCGAAATCTAGAGATAGAAAATTGGAGGTTTTCGGCTTCGCACCTGAGTTGTGATTATCCATGAAGGTTTGTTGAAATAGAGTCTTGGTTGTCCCTGCGCCGATTTCGAATTCGGAACGCCTTCCTCTGGACGGACAGCCGTCGTCGCCGGCAGCCGCAGACACGCGTTCGCCGCCATCACCGTCCCTCTTCAGTCTACCTGGCTGGCTACACACCAGCAAATCCATTCTCTGTTCCTCTTCCTCCTCATTCCAGACTTTCCACTTTCCGATTCTCCCTCGGGCCTAAGGCCCATATGTATACAAGTAGGCCCACTCTCTCTCAACATTCGAATCATCGAAATAACCGAACCGGAATTCAAGTGATGTTATCTATCTTACCGAGCGAACCGAATCTTGATAGAAATGTTAAATATGAGAAAGACTGTTTAAAAGAAGCTGATTTTATTGTTCTTAATCGCTTAAGTTTTCATTACAAGTGAGATGCTCCTTTTATAGAGTCATCTAGCTACGGATACATCTTTTACCTAATACACGCGTCACACATCTGATCCATCTTCAATCATTGATAAGGCTCCAAATCTGTTATGCATCGTCACCACACTCGCCGTACAAGCTCCTTTTGCTTTATCTCCTTTGTCGCCTCGAAGACTTCCTTCTTCTTATCTTTGTTTTGAACATCTGACCGTTGTGATGTGTTGGGTTCTCTAGTGGGCTTTTGCACTTCATTACTCTTCTTGGGCTTCCACTCCTCTGTATTGCCACTCTGTTGTTGCTTCTTCACCACAACTGCAGGTTTTGGAGTAAACTTGCTATTAAATCAAACCAAATAAAACTCAAGTGACTAAAATGAGATCAAAATATTTATTTCCGGTTTCCTTTATATTAACCAAAGCAACCCGCTGAAATCATGATTGTCTGTTGATATGGTATGGAGGAGTATGGACCAATCAATAGATGTTACTTCTCCAACAATTCATAATAATACACATTACTGAGTTCAAAATACTCAAGATGTCTCTCTTCCATTGTATTTAAATGATTTAGTTACAAGCAACCAAAATTGGATAAAGATAATATATATATATATATATGTAAAGACCAAAAAACAGAAAACACAACAACTTCCATTTTTGGCCATCTTTGCCAACCTGTTGACTATAATTAATTTAAAGCCCACATGATGATGATTTGTCTCCATATTCTCCTTCTCCTGTTTCACATTTAGAGATTTCGAAATCAAAACCTCTGATTCACAGAAGACATAAGAAAGAAAAAGGCAGAGTCTTGGCCTTACAGTCAAAAGTAGCCCAGCTCGAGGGTGGAGCTATGGTGGTTCTTCTATGCTGATTCAACTCGCTGGAGAAAATCTCATTCTTTTGGTTTTGTTTCTTACATTCTATCCCCACTGGTAGTGGTAACACATACATATTCTCCTTCATATCCACCGAACCCTGCATTGTAGAAACAAGTTTATGAAAAAATGATCCAAGATCCTTCTTCAGAAAGTCAATTTTTGTGAGATACCAATACCATACCGCACGAAGTCTTGTTTCTGGGGGTGTTACTTCAAGAACATGCTTAAGAAGAATCTCTTCATCAAGTGAAAGAGTTCTTGCTTTCTTCGGAGTTTCAGGCTTATATCCGCTCTCTACCAAGTGACTAACTTTGCAGCTTAGCTGGTTAACTATAGGAGCCGGTTGTATCCCTCCCGGTGAAGCCCATTTCTTCTCATTGTATCTTAAGAAACACAAACATAAGGTAAGATTTCATTTTGCAGACTGCAGATGAGGATGCAGCAAAAGGCAAGAAACAATAAAAGAATCAATACTTGGCTCTGATAAAGGCGTCGCTTGAGCTTCTCTCGAAATGAGGAGGCAGTTCTGATTCCCAATACTGATTTGCCTTAGCATTACCGGTAGCTAGGCGTCAAAAATGATACAAGTAGATTCGAATAAGATGATCAAGATAATGGAGTTCATATGAATCCATACCACTGAAATGAAATCATAGACAGAGAGGAGCTTACATTGCATGAACGCAACCTGATCTGGAAGCCATGTATCCAAAGTTATAGATCTTACCTGATTCAGATTCTATCAGCTTCAACGTCATATGATTATTCATATTGATACAAGCAATGGAATAAAGAAGATTGGGGACCTGTGAGATGTGTACGCCGAGGCTACGGTGGATTCCAGAGCATTGCATACAAATGAATATCCCAAGGTTCACACTTGCCCATCTTGGTGCCCTGTAAAATAGATTAGATCCAACAACCACAAAGCTCTTATCATTTTGTTGAATGATGATGAACAAGGAAAAAAGGGTAGCCTTTATGCTTACTTTGATCTACAATCTGCACATTCTCGATTGTCCTGGTGCTTCAAAAGTGCTTCCAATATCTATAACCACACACAAATCTCTAAATCATTCATGCGGGTTGTGATTGGATAAAGTAAAGACGCAACCTTCCAGACGCAAATAAACAATGTTGAAATCGAAAAGATGGAGAGAAAAAAGGGACCTTGGAATGCTTAGCGTTGAGCTCTTTGGATACAGAGGCCTTCCCGTTCATTCTGATGATCACAGAGAGAGAGAGAGGAGAGAGAGAGAGGAGAGAGAGAGAGAGAGAGAGAGAGAGAGAGAGAGAGAGAGAGAAGCAATTGAGAAAACCAAAAAATGTTTGTAACAGAGAGCGAAAATGATCTCAAGGAAGAACGGATTTGAAGGAGAGAAGAGGGAAAGAGAGAGCGAGAGACTGACGGTTTCTCGTACCCTTTTTATATATCTGTGACTAGGACACATCATCTCTATTTTTGCTAATTAAGAAAAACAATTAATAATCGTAGGAGAAGACGATGGAGAGACACTGAAGGGTCAAAGCAGAGGAAGCGACTGAAATGAAATCCCTAGCTCTCGAATGTTCCATCGGAAGAATCGATTTTTCTTCTCCCTTTGTTATCTCCGGCGATCTCGACCGATTGTCCTCAAGTTTCCTCAGGTTAGTTTCTTCTCCCTTCTGAGCTTAATGGGTAACTACAAAACTCTTATTTTTATTTTCTTAATCCTCGCAAGATTGGATTTTTTTTTCATGTGGTTGTTCAAAGTTTGACAAAAAACTGTTTAGTAATTCTCTACGATCTGTTTATAAAGCATGAATTGTGCAATCCATTACCATGATCTCTGATCTATACATACGAGGTTTTACCTTCAAAATCATCACAAAAGGAAGCATCATTACACTTTGCCATGCCTGTGACATCACAACTTACAGAGCTTAAGAGGGTCTTTGCAGGAAGTTGTCGACTTTTAAATTGGTTGCAGCAGAGAGGAACTTCATGCAAACGGGAGGATTAACTCCGGCTATAGCCAGCACTGAGCTTGGCAAAGACCAAATCCCATCTCCACATATCAAACCTGAAGCCACCGCGGTTCCAAAAGCTTCAGCCTTTGCTGCGTCTACTCTTTCCCAGATGAAAAGTATCAGACTTCCCACACACATGTCAATCGCAAAGTACGGCCCCAAGAAAAACGGTATCGCCATTGCCATGGGAAGAGGAATGAATCTCCCCCATCTGCTCCAGAGACTATCTTTTACTATGTTCACGAGAATCGCCACACCGAAGAAGGCGTAGCATAGAACGAGACATTCTCTCGGTAGAGACGAGACACCTTCCACTCCTAGTTTAGCCATGCTTCGATATACGGTAGCAAATGGTGCAGGGTACTCAGTGTTTGGGAGACCTAAATCATCAAATGCCTTGTAGAATAGCCAGAACACGCACGGAGACACCACACAACCCATTGATGTTCCAATCACTTGGCTCACGAACATTGACTTTGGAGATGACAAAGTGAGGTAACCTGTCTTGAAATCCTGCGTCAGATCCGAAGCTGTGGAGACTATGTTCATCATGACACCACATGCTGCTAGACCAGCTAGCATGCCACCGTGCTCAGAGCCAGCCCAAGCTCCGATTGTGAATATGGCGAGCTTCCCATACGTTGAAGCCAAGGACCAGTCTGTGAGTCCTGCTCCATAAGCGTTACAGAAGGCTAAGACAGGTGCGCAGATGTAGATGACGAGAATGTAATACCATCTCAGCTGGTGGAACATGTGAGGGAGTATCGCTGTAGATGTTGCAGCTATTATGATATATCCTCCAACAGCAAACCAAGTAGGGATTTCGTCTTTGAGGAAGAACCTTGTACGGCGTTGGTCATCATAAGATTGCATTGGGCTTAATGGGGAAGCAGGAGGGTCTTCTTCAGCTGTCAAGGATGTGGTTCTTGAAACAGATGCAGTGCCTCGGAGCTGTACAAATAGTCCTGAAAGGGTCCGGCTCAGCACTTTGCAAAAGTTGTATAAACCATCTCCTAGGATTATAGCAACAGCTATAAACACCTGAAAGAAAATAAAGATTAGTGCAGAGAGACTAATTTGAAAGCATGAGGATTCATAGAGAGAATTAACAGAAGAGGAAAGTTATGGAGAGTTAAGTTTGCCTTGTAAGCCTGGAGACCATGCATGCTGCTGGATGGGACATCAGCGGGAAACCAATCTCCCTTTTTGGTTTCAATGAGAGGCCACATTATCCCCCAAGAGAGGATCCCTCCCAGAAGGACAGAGATGTTAATTATGTATGGGCATATCATCCCAACACCCACATATGTAGCTGAAAAATCAAAGTAGAACCTGTTTGTACATCAGGCTCCCACCAGAAAGGAACTCAACATTGGGAATACTGAAAAAAAGAAACAATAAGCCAGCTTGCGGTTTAAGCCGATGCTCTTTGCTTTCTAGTAAGTGAATTGTTTATTGAGCTTACTTGTACTGGTAAGCTTTGAGTCCGAATGTTGGGAAGTTGGAGAAACCACAATTTTCTCCTCCGGTAAAGAACCATTGGAAGAAACTCCAGAAGAAGCTTATGGAGAAGAATTTCCCCAACACCCTCACTTGTTTCCTGTTGCAGAGAAGCACCATCGAGTCATTAAAAGGAAGCAGAGAAGTCGAGACTAATAAGCATAAAGTGAAGTGAAGGTTAGTACTTGGCTAGCTTGGCCCCTTGTGGGGTGTGAAAGCTGTTGATAAGATGAGCAGTTGCAGTACCACTTGGGTAGGTTAGTTTGAAGTCTATTACCATTATCTGCAAAAACATACATACATTGGCAAATGCAAGATCTCATAAGCTCACTGTCCCTTTTTGGTTCACATGGGTGAAAGCAGGAAACGAAAACTGCGACCAACCTTTCGCAGGGGAACAACCGAGAAGAGGCCAAGAAAGCTGACAACAAAGAGGAAACCCATGATCCAACCTAAGGAAGGGTCCTTGAAGCCACGGGAAGCATCTCCTGATTGGTTCGCAATTCGTTCACTCATGCCAAAGAGGTAAGTCCCAAACCCTCCTGTATATTTTCATATCCCCAAGTAGTCATTTATTAATAAGAAAAACAGAGAGAAACCAAGCAGGTGGGTGATGAGTACAAAATACTCAAAAGTATTTGTCTTTTTATATCAGAACGCCAGACAATACTAAGTCATGATTCTCACAGCAAAACTATGGCATAATTCAATCAAAAACTGAATTCTAACTTAATTAGCTGATTGAATAAGAAGATGAGTTTTGTTTACCGCTGAAGGCAATGCCGGAAGAAGCAACAACGCAGGTCTGAATAACAGTATTCTCCTGACGAGTAAATGGCTGTTTCAAGTATCCAGACCTATGAAGCATCTTGGTCCATGTCTTGACGAAGAAGAATCCAAGAAGACCAGCGGAGACATTGAGGGACGGTATGATTCCCGTTGTGAGGTTAAGCTTCATAACAATGAAGCTAAACAAGATGCTTAGCACAAAGCTCACCACAAAAGCCCTCAAAGTCAGCTGCTTCTTCCACGAAGGTACTTCTCTGCTTTCAAAGATCTTCTCCACGGATTCTTCTTCTTCCTCTTCATCCTCGTCCTCTTCAACATTCTTCTTTGTCGCCTTCTCTGATTCTGGACTAAACCCAGTTTCCTGCAACTCATGTTCCACAATCTGACGATCTCTGTCTGGATTCAGAACTCCCTTTCTCATCCTCTCTCTCTCTCTCTTTCGTTTTCTCTGTTTCTTAGATCTAAGAAAACAAGATGGTGAGATGATGGAGAGGAAGTATTATTGGAACGAAAATCAAAGCTCGAAGGAGTCAACTTGGACTCGTTTTTTACATTCTGACAAATCAGATAGCTTTATGCTACTTTATTACTTAAGGTTCTTTGTCGGTATGTCTGTAAACAGCTAATTATTTGGAATTTAAGTTGTAAAATGATGGTTTACCATATAAACACCATTATGTTTTCTAAGTTTTAACAAGTTCTTATTAACTCATCCATATCCAACAAGCTTGGGGATCTAAAGATCTTGATATATATTGCATACTTCTTCAGTGCCCTCCAGACCACAAAGTGAATAAAAGATTATTCCTTTTTTATCAAAATATCATACTAATTGAAGATAAGGAAAAAAATATGGAAAACCAATGGTGTGTTTATTTTCTCCTCATTATCTCAAAATGGCATATATTACCCAAAATAAAATGAAAAATGAAAACAAAAAAGAGAAAAGGACCAATCTATAAATTATATATTCCATAAACACTACAATCTAATTTACACGTGAGGACCACTCTTTTACAGATCTTTTTTGAATTTTTGTTTTTTTTAAGAAAACACAACGCGACACAACGGTTCAATTCCTAAAAATGTCAACTTTTTCGTAGATAGCATTTTAAAAAACTTGTCATTTTATGCAAATTTCTTTCCCAAAAAAAAAAAAGAAAAAAGATGTTTAACCAGTGGAGCTGTGATTGTAAAAGCGAGAACATTGTATAGCAGGCCTTGAGAGCAGAGGTGCAACTTCGATAGGACACGTGGACAAACCGACGACAGGATCCGTCTCCATACAGTTATAGGACAAACAGAGCGAAACAGAGTCTGGTAGTTGAAAGCTAGAGTTCCAAGGGAATCTGGTCAAGTAGTTATGCTGCAAGAAGAGCGTTTTCGTTGTACCGTTGACTAAGCTCTTGACGTATTCCTCTGGAATATCTCCTGTGAAACGGTTATTGTTCAAGAACAGAGCATCTGCTCCGACGAGCGATGGAGGCAACTCCCCGGAGATGGAGTTATGGCTCAGATCAACAACGGAGCCCTGAGGTAATGAAATGGCGGTGCCGTTGGCGATGTATGTGAAGTTGTTTCGTTGTAGGAACATTGATGAGATTGCTGGACCAAAGAGCGAGTTAGGGATTGCGCCGGTGAATTGGTTCACGCTGAGATCGATGTATGTTAGCTCTGTTAATGGCTCTAAGGCATTGATTGTGCCTTGCATTGAGTTCCTGGAGAGAGACAAGTACCGGAGAGTGATGGGGAAAGCTGGTGAGAGTTCGCCGGAGATTTCGTTCATCTTTAGGTCTAAATGGAACAAGGGGCTAGAGACAGGTTTAAGGCTGTTGGAGAAATGGTTTGAGGCTAAGACAAGGACTTTGAGACGAGGAAGAGTGGTGAGAAAAGGAGGGAGAGATCCTGAGAGTTGGTTATAGCTAAGGTCGAGAGTGTGGAGGTTTGAGAGAGATGAGAAAGTAGCAGGTATAGGACCGGTTAAGCGATTTCTGGTTAAGGAAATGACTCGGAGGAGAGGGAGGGTATTGAACCGAAGAGGGAGAGGACCGGTGACTGAACCGGGGTAGAGAATGAGTTGAGTCAAGTGGGTGAGATTGGAGAGAGAAGGAGAGAGGGAACCGGAGAGGTTAGGGCCAAGAGATAAGGCGGTGACACGGCCGAGGGAAGTGCAAGTGAGGCCTGAGAAGGAGGAACAAGGGTCAGGGACTGTGAAGTCCCAGGTCGAGAAGAATGCTGAACCGGGCATGTCGGTTAAAGAGTCTCTGATGGATTCGAGCGCGGCTCTGTCCGTTGGAGCTAATGAAGAGAAAGTGGAGTGGACGAGAGCGAGAGCGAGCAGAAGAAGAAAGAAAGTGTAGCTCATGTTTTGATGTTTGTTTTGATGAGTGTTTTTTTTTTTTTTTTTTCCTTTGTTAAATTTTTTAGTTTGGTGAGAGAGGTTTTTAAAGGAAAGAAGAGGAGAGAGCGTGAGAGAGAGCAATAATGAAGACATTGAGAGAGTGTGTGATAGTGAATGAATGTTAACGTTATGGATTCTTGTTCGAAAATGTGTTAGTTTATTTATTACGCCTCTTTTGACTCTTGTCGGTGATAATGGCGGTTGTGGTCCCTTTTGCATTCAAAACTCCTCAGGAGGTAATTTAAAGATAGGGATTCCGTTTTTTCGGTTTTGTGATATACACCATCTATCCTAACATCAAGTTCGATTCGTTTAGAAATTAATCAGAAGAATAAATCATTTTTAGTTAGTGAAAATTATTCAACTTTTAATAAATTCTGGTTATTTGATTCACTTCGGTTACATTAGATTCCATTTTGGTTGGCTCAATAATATATAACTAGTGGAGGACCCGCGCGTTTGCGCGGTGGTACGTTATGTTTTCATCCAAAAAAAAATAGTAATAGCGCAGGGATACATTTTTTTTTATCTTTTTAGTTTAGTTTAGTTTATGTTATTTCTGTTATGAGGAAGTAGGCCTAGACTTTAAACTCATACCTGAAAACCCGACCCGAACTGACCCACAATCCCCATATCTGATTGATTTTTGGTGTAAAACAAATCACCCGATGGGTAAAATATTTGATTTCCGTAGGTATCAGATAATACCAGAACCGAATCGATACCCGATCAGGTATCCAAATTATCCGAATGGGTATTGTGGATTATTTTTGATATTATAGATATATTTTTTAAAGGTTTTTCGGACTTTTTTTGGGGGGGGGGGGTTTCAGATATATTTCCTTTTTTTTTTTTGACCTGATCAATTAACAGATTCAATTTTTTGTTTGACTAAACCATCAGTTTGTTTCAAGTTATATCCAAACAGTTTTAATATTATAAAAGATTAATAATAGATAGATTTGATTTCTGGTTTCACTAAACCATTCATCGGTTTGTTTTAAGTTATTATCCTTGTATCCAAACAGTTTTTCTCTCTTATCTTTGTATCCAAACATTAGAATGTACTTCTCAATTAATATTATAAATAAAAGATACACACAGTACAGTGTATCTTGGTCGACTTTTCCATGTGATTTACTCAACTAAACTAAACTAACACATATTTTTGGAAACATCTAATTGTTAGTTTTAACTTCTAACTAGTTTGCTTGATGGAAATAGAATTTTTTTAAGCTTGTTAGTTTTATTAAGTTTTGTGAAAATGAAACATATAATGGACTACGCCACACTCTATTTAACTAATATTTTTAACCCGACCTTTAACAACTTCAATTTCCAAAGTCTCATACACTATTCTTCATTTCCGATTCAAATCCATCGATATGTAGTTATCATCCACGACAGAGAAATTATAGAACTTTTCTTGCATGTTTTTTTTTATATTTATTTATATCAAACTGAGACTTAAAGCCTCCAAACTTAATTTAGATTTCAAACAACACAAAAGACAGGGAAAAATTCAAAACATATGATAAAATAGACTTGCAGTTCACTCAATCTAGTTAAACTCTAAAGGAACCGAGATCAAGCTTGGAACATAGACACAGTGAGAAAACCAACCAATCCCAGAATCTATTTGAATCTTGTTGCACAAATCTTCCCTCGCAGCATAGATGCAAGGCTCTCTAGTTTCATCGTCGCCACAACACATGATTAGGGTCTTGCCATAGATGAAGTAACTAATGCCATAAACCTTATTAAATAACTTTGGCAAGTTACTTGCTGTCAAAGTCATCAAGCTAACCCAAACCACTTCATCTCTATCAATCTTCTTCTTCGTCACCCAAATCTCAATCTTCCTTGTCACATAGCATTGCTTCAACAGCGAAAACCGCGAGGACGAGTTCATCGCAAGAACGGTTCTCCTCACCCGGAAGGAGACAACAGGTTTCGAAATGATCCCTCGAGAAATCAAAGCTTTGGATGAAATACTCACGAGTCTTGCGATCGTAAGCAATCCAATACAAAGATCCATTCAAGGACACATGTGACCGTTTAGCTGTTTCAATAAACTTAATCTCCCGAGACGGACACTCGTAGACAGCAGCTCCCTTGCGGGTAATAGACCCTATGATCTTGTAAACCTTTTCGGGTTTACTATTATCGTATCCTAAGCCGAAAATCTCGAACTGTTCGGCCTCGTACTTGATCCATTTAAACTGTCTCAAGCACGGATTAATTCCAGAGCGCTGGCCATTTCTTCATACAGCTTGGATAGTTGCAAAACAAGAGATCATCGCAAGTAGTGATCATGAAGTTGTAATGCAAATTCGAATCCAGGCAAGGAATATGAGATGAAGGTAGCTCATTTAACTCTATCTTTGGATCGATTATCGATATTGTGGTGATCGACGATGTCTATTGAACAAATCTTGGATTTGGTCAGGAAGATGAACTGAGGAGGTTTTTTTAGGAACCTCCTGTCGTTGAAAAGAACGTTGCATCGTTTACATACGGTTTTGAACCGAGCAAGAGATTGAATTGGAAGACGAGAGAGTATTTCTTCCTCCAAATCCCACGGAAGACTAACATGCCACTACAAGAAATCATGTGTGTTGTATCATTTATTTTGATTGTTTATATCATTTCTTGAATGATGTAAATGCATTTGTATCATTTATATAAATGACTCTGGAAGTGATGACTCTAATACTTTGTGTCAATAAATAGCGAATGATGCAACTATTTTTGTCATTTATTGTAAGTGATATAAATATGTGTCGTTTAAGATAAGTGATTGTGAAAATAGTATCATTCAAAATAAATGATATTAGTATTTGTTTCACTTATTATAATTGATGGGAAAATTAGTATCAGTTTTTGTAATTGATGTCATAAGTTGTATCATGTAGCCACAATTGATGTTAGCATTTGTCTCATTTTTGTAATTGATCCTAATTTTGTGTCAGTTTTATAGATGATAGTACATAATGATTTTTGTATCACTTTTATCTTATACTTCCAAATGTTTTACGTATCATTTGAGAACGACATGAATACGTTTGGTTTTAAATTTAGCCACATCTCGATTTTAATTATATAAATAATTATAAAAAATTTCTGAAATAAAATTTCAATTTTAATAAATATTAAAAGTAAATAATACATCCCAATATATTGTTCAAATGTATAAAACAAAATCAAAAAGAAAAAACAAATGAATCCAGATAATAAGATGAACTAAAAATACTACTTAGAAAAACCATAAATAATACTAGCTAGATTGGTAATCATGATAGAAGTCTTGTAATTGTCGTTCTTCAGTCCTCACCAACTCCATTTCCTCTTCCCTGCCCAAACAAAGTAACATTAGTTAATATCACACCCATGTTGGAATAATGATCTGGAAACAGAGTGAGAGTAAGAAGGAAAAACAGAGCAAGAGATAAAAGAGATTATCGAACATAAACAACTATCTTTACACACATAGCCAACTATCTTTACACACATAGCCAACTATTCGACTATCAACTATCTTTACACATAGCCAACTATCTTAATGTAGATATTCGACTATCAACTATGTGCATATAGATAGACAAACTATGTGTAGATAGACACACAATGTGTACGTCTATATCCAACATGACCAAACTCAATTATAACCAACAACCCAAACTAGGCATGCATTTATATATTAGATTATACAATTTATAAGTAGATACCTGAGAAGTGTGAGGCTTCAATATGTTCGCATAAGCTGCCAATGCACTTTCCTACAAGATTTGTTTAAAATATTAAGTATCTATACCATAATGTATACCATAATGTATATCCACATATATAATTTGCAAATTAACAGTCATAGTCATACCTGATCGGTGGTTTTATTTCCAAGCAGCTGTTGAATAATTCCAGTTAAACTTTCAACTTGGGTTTCCAACGATGACATCTTTGTCTTCAACGATCATCCACACGTCTACCCCGACTAAATCGAGTTTCTATATCATCAAGATACATTGAGCAAAATGTCACACATTCATCAGCCAAATATTGAGCACATATAGAACCTTCTGGTTTTGCACGATTACGGACATACGATTTGAAATGTCCAAGAATCCTACAAGAGACGGAAAAAAGTAAGTCCCAACTCTATTGTTTAACTATATCTTTTCTCGAAAAAAATGAATTTATCACCTCTCAATTGGATACATCCATCGAAATGGGACTGGTCCACCTTGTTTTGCTTCTTCGGTGAGATGAACTACCAGATGTACCATCACCGTGAAAAATGAAGGAGGGAATAACATCTCCATCTGACATAAAGTCAACACAATACGTTCTTGCAATTTATCAAGATCGCTAATGTCAAGGACCCTTGCAGAGATATCTCGAAAGAAGTGACATAGCTCAACAACCGTAGATGTCACTTCTTGTGGCAACAAGTTCTGAATTGCAATTGGCACCAAATCTCTCATTAGCACATGACAATCATGACTTTTTAAGCCTAATAGCTTTCTGTTATTAAGATCAACACACGTAGAAATGTTGGAAGCATAGCCGTCAGGGAATTTTACATTCTTTAAGACATTTAAGAAAATGTCTTTCCCATCATTATTAAGAGTAAAGCACGCTGCTTTGTACTTCCCATTATCATCAGGCCACAAATCAGAACGAATACCAAGCTCACGAAGATCTTTTCTAGCATTCAAATTATCTTTTGACTTGCTTTTGTCGTCCAAAAGTGTGTTGACTAGATTATCAAACACATTTTTCTCTATATGCATGACATCCAAGTTATGTCTTATGCCAATGAATCTCCAATAAGGCAACTCGAAAAAAATGCTCTTTTTTCTCCATTGTTGAATATCATTATCGCTTCTACCTCTTTTTCTCCCAACTTGACCAGCACACTTGCCTAGAGTAACATTCACAGTGTCAATTTGCTGCATAACCGTAGAACCTGAAGGTGTAACAGGTGGAAGTCTACTTTCTATAGTTCCATCAAAATCATTTTTATTTTGGCGAAACCTATGATCCAACGGAAGAAAACGACGATGACCCATAAAACAATTTTTTTTCCCGTGCTGTAAACGTTGTCCGATAGCATCATAGTTACAGCTGGGACATGCCAATGTTGTATATGTATTCCAACCAGACAGATTTCCAAGACCTGGAAAGTCACTTACTGTCCACATAATTGCTGCTCGCATGTCAAATGTCTGATTTGTAGAAGCATCTCGAGTCTTGATCCCATCAAACCACAATTCTTTCAACTCTTTGATAAGCGGCTGCAAATACACATCGATATCATTCCCGGGCATGTGCTTTCCAGGAATTATCATTGAAAGAATAATTGATGTCTGCTTCATAGACATCCACGGCGGCAAGTTATATGGAAATAAGACCACAGGCCATATGCTATAACTTGAACTCATTGTTCCAAATGGATTAAATCCATCAGAAGCCAAGCCAAGTCGAACATTCCTTGAGTCAGCTGCAAATTCAGGATGCTGTATATCAAACGCTTTCCAAGCCTGTCCATCCCTAGGATGCCTAAGCTTACCATCACAGTTTGTAGCAGTTGAATGCCATCTCATATGAGAAGCAGTTTTTGACGACATAAAGAGCCGCTGCAAGCGTGGTTTCAAAGGAAAATAACGCAAAACCTTTGCAGGTAGTTGTTTTTTTTTCTTATTTGATTCAGACAGCTCACTGTTTGCAGAAGATGTGTTTGTCTTCCACCTAGACTCATCACAGACTATGCGAGTTTGTCTCTCTGCATTTGCTTCCCAGTATAACATGCAGTTATTCGGGCATGCATGAATTGACTCGGATGTTAGACCTAACTTGCGAATCACCTTTTTCATATCATTGAATGAATCTGGCAATTTCGCATGACCAAATGCTTCTTTAAGCAAATCAAGTATCATCGTCATTCCCTTGTCGCTGATCCCACACATACATTTGATATGATACAGCTTCAATATGAAGGATAACTTAGTGAAGTTAGTACATCCTTCGTATAAGACTTGATTGAAATCAGCAAGCAAGTCTTCAAAACCTTCTCCACTTTCATTGTTTCCCGTAGAAGTTTTTGGTATATCTATGTTCATTGGTTGCTCAGAAGAACCAGATCCATAATTTGCATTCACGTTGACATCAGGGAAGAGATCATCCAAAATACTTGAAATTGAAGCAGATTCGTCATGAACCGTGTTTGCTTGAGAAGATGTTCCTGTGATATCAGCCTCCTCTCCATGTAATATCCAACTCGTGTAGGAACTTAAAAAACCAAAGCACATTAAATCTCCTTTAATGTCTTCCTTGGTTTTGGATTTAGATAAAGAGCACCGAGTACACGGACATTTCATCATTTCTGCCTTTGATTTACCAAAGGCAAAATCCAAGAAATTCTTTACTCCTACTCTATATACTTGAGATAAACGATGACTGTTTATCCATGACTTGTCCATAGTTACCTATAAAACAAGACTGTAACTTTTCCCATACTAAATCACGGAATTGCAAAGAAGATAGCTATATAACACATAATGGCTACAGAGACAGAAAATCACTGCAGTCTATATCTCCACGACAGTACACAACATTGTGGAGTAAATATCAGAAACTTTTATAAAACGCCATATCTTATGTAAACAGAAGGCTAGAACATGATCTAAGATTCAGAAACTATATTAGTGAGTTCTTATCTACTCTATCAAATTTCAGAAGCTAAATTAGTAGATCTCAAATCAAGTTGTGTACAAATAATAAAGAGCTTTGATGTCAGCTAACAGATGATCAATGATTCACAAGCTATATTCATGAGTTTTTAACTACTCTATCAATTATTTACAAGCCAAAGTAGCAGATAGCAAATCGATTTGTGAACAATAATTCAGAGTTTTGATGTAAGCTAGTAGATGATAAAAGATTCAGAAGCCATATTCATGAGTGCTTAACTAATATATCAAAGATTCACAGGCCAGATCAAGTCAATCCGTGAACAATAATTCAGAGTATTCATGTACGCTAGCAGATTATCAAGGAATCACAAGCTATATTCATGAGTTTTTAACTAACCTATCAAAGATTCACAAGCTATATTAGCAGATCTCAAAACACAAGCTACACAATCAGTTTTCAAAGCCATGTATTACGACTTTAAATCTGTAATAGATTTCGAAATCATCTATAAACGATTCAAAGTTAACACAATGTTACCACTTTTATAAAAGGCACTATAGTTGTACCTTTTTCGCTGTCGAGAAACTGGAAATTCTCTTCTTTTTCCCCCAACTCTCCCAATTCTGTAGAAACCCTAAATCCGATATATGAACTTCCCGTGAAAAAATAATGTGAACCAATTAGTCCTAAATAATTCTATATTCCCGCTTACAAGGCAAAATATTTTAAGTGGCGGGAGGAGATATTAATTAGAAGATAAATACATATCGAGAGAATTTTTTCGGACAAATTAAACATCATATTTGTTTTCAGCAAAATATCAAGTCCTAGCGATTATATATCACTGACCAACAATTGAAACAACAATACACATTAACTAAACAAAATTGAATTCATAAAATGTATTGTAAGATTTCTCTTTAGCTGAATTCAATTCACGGTTACCTTAGAAAAATCACAAAGACGATAGAAGAAGTAAATCTTAACTTTTTTGTTCTTCATAAACTCCATGAGCTGACAATCTGCAAGAGTAAGAATTCTCGTTAGTTGAATTCAATTCACGGTTACCTTAAAAAGTTAAGAAGCTAGACGATAGAAAAAGTGAATACTTTATACTAATTAATCACCTGCTGCATCTCATTGATTGTAGATGCCATCAATGGTCGTGAGTAATGGATTCTGTTTTTCCTTGGTGCATTTCCCTGAAACACACCTCAACAATCACATACCAAGCAATATCGACCGTGTGGAACTCGGACCTCAGCTCCAATTACACTCTCCTGACAAGATCGGTCAGTCGGAGCTCGGATCCGTAGAACCCGGCGATCGTGTTGCAGAAACCAAACCCGGCGACGAAATGGTTTCCGGAGATGCATGTCAAAGGTAAATCTAGCTAGATTTGATTGTAGAGAATTGTAGGAACAAAATAGCAGAGATGGAGATGGAGAATGAAAGATAAGATTTGATATACAATATCAAGAAAGTGAATCGGTGGAGAAGGCAAAAAGAGATTGATATTATCGCCATTTTTTTGTGGTGTTGCAACATCGAGAGAATTTTTTATCGAGAGAATTTTTTATATTATACATATCTTTTCTTATTTTTTTAATGAAATTGAATTGGCATCAATACCTTAGTGATGTTAATGTTTATATCATTTTAAGAGATGATACTAACAAAAATTATAATAATATCAGTTGATTAATTGATGTAAACATAATTATTTGTATCAATTTTAAATAACTGATGTAAGTTTATCATAATTCCTATCAGTTAATTTTAAATGATATTAATCAAGTCCAAATAATGTCAATTGTTTTAACTGATGTAAATTCAAATAATTAGTGTCATTTTTATTTATGTGATTTTAATAGGCATCAGTTATTTATTTGACACTTTATAAGTGATGCAATTGACCAGATTTCTTGTAGTGTGCGGATCTATTGGTTAGGTCGACGAGGATAATTAAAAAAAATTTGGTTAGATCCACGGAAAATATTTTAACACTTCAAAGTTTTTTGACATCTATAAAGAAATTAGTTATAGATATAATTCTTCATTAGAGGTATAATTAATTTTGGTTGATTCGATCCGATCACATAGTCTATACTATATAAAAGTTGAGGCTAAATGCCTCTAAGGGTGTCCACATCAGCTTTTAATTTTTTTTAACCAATTAAATTATGCCAAATCAGCATCTCTAAAATTAAGAAATTTTTCAAATTTTAAACAATCAATAATATTTTTCTATATCATCATCTAAGATTAAATTTTTTCAAATTTTAGATTTGGAATATCGATAGATATAAGAAAAACATGTATAAGTTTTTAGTAACACCAAAAATCTACTTTGATTTATATTAGGAAAATTTCTTAAATTAAGATAATGGTTTTAATTATATAAATAATCACTTAATTTTTTTAACAAATAAGAAAGAACAAATATATAAAGCATATATATATTTTATATGTGAACACTCTAAATAATTTATGGATCGATATCAAATTAAAAAAGCTTATGTTAAAATTAATTTACAAATTTCAACATAAAATTAATATTTTACAAGAGGAATGAAGCCATGTAGAATTTTAATGGTGGAGAATAACCTAGACAAATAAGAAAGAAAAAAAGTTGAAGAAAAAAAACAAACACAAAGAAGAAGAGTAAGAAGATAAAACCGAAGAAGAGCGAAAACGAATATATTGAATTGCGAAGACAAAATAGAAAAAGAAGGCAAAGATGAATAAGAATAAACCAGATAAAAAACTTGCGAAGAAAAATTTGAAGAGGAAATCGAATAAAAACGAAGGAGAAGAAACCAAGCAAAAACAAAGGAGAAGAAACCAAACAAAAACAAAAAACTTGCAAAGACCAATCTAAAGAGGAAAGCGAATAAGAACGAAGGAGACGAAACTAAACAAAAACAAAAAAAAGAATAAAAAAGAAGCTCGAAGACGAAGAAAAGCAAACGCAAAGATGAGTGAAAATGAAGAAGAAACCATATAAGAGAAAAGAGAAATAAGAAATCAAAACAGAAGAGACTGAATAAGAATGAATCAAAGAAAATTAAAAAACATAAAAACAATAACGAAGAAGAAAATGAAAAACAATAATATATGTCGATTAACTTCTCTTCATTTTGGTTTTATAACCCTAGAAAACCTACCAAAATATTAGCTTATCTTCTAGCTTAAATTTGTTTATCCGTACATTTTCATTTTTAAATTTGGTTTGGTGTATCAGATAATGAAAATATGTTCTACATAGGATTAAAGAGACTTATGCTAAAATATGTACAAAAGCAATAGAGTGAGGAAAAAATTAGAAAGAAGAATAACCAATACAAAGAAGAAGAAAACAAATCTAGCAAAACATTAGCATTTTCGATGGAAATAATTTATCATAGAAGAAACATAAGAATAAGAACCAAGAAGAACAAAAAGAAAATGAAGTAAATGAAGAAAAGAGAGGACGAAGATAGCAAAGAACAAAGCCATAAAAGAAACCAAAAAGATAAGGCTAGAGAGGGAAACCAAATAAAAAAATGAAACCGAAAAATAAGAAACTGACAGCTATGCGTAACTATATCTCTATGATTGCATAAATTAAATTATTTATATTATTATTAGACATTGTTTATTATACGTGTGAATATGTAATTGTACCATCTCTAGATTAATTTTGTTTCTGTGAATCTTTTTCATTTTTAAGTTTGGTTGGGTGTATCAGATAATTAAATTTTTACTCTACATAATATTAAATTAAAGAGAACTACAGTAAAACTATTTATAAAAGGTATCAAGTCCTGGAGAATAATCAAGAAAAATAAAGAGAAAAAGCTAAACAAAAGAAATATAGCAAACTCCTAGCAACTTCGACCGCATGAACTAATTATATAAAAAATGGAAGAACAAGAACCAAGACGAGGACAAAAATAAAATAAAAAACAATAAAAAAAAACGAAGACAATGATATTAAAGAACGAGGACAAAAGATAAATAGAAAAATAATAAAGATGAAGAATGAGACTGAATAAAAAATTGTAAGGACAAAAAACTGAAGAGGAAGAAAGACGAAGAAAAGTAAAGATGAAAAAAAAAAAATTGAATAAATAGCGAAAATAAAGGAAAAAAACTAAAAAACTAAAAAACATGAAACAAAATAAGAGAAATAAGAACATTGGTTCATTACAATCAATCATGCTACAGACGAAAAAAACTTATGAATAAAAATATTTAATCAAATTATTAAAATAGATCCGCGAGTGAAAAACCTACTATGGTATAAACATTAACACTTTTTGATTCGGTTTTTAAAAGAAAAATTGCTGGTTCGATCTCGGTTTAAGAACTCTCTGGTCAATTTTTATGCCCGTAAATCTAATGGCAACCATTATTTTAGGGGGAAGTACAAAAAAGAACAAAGACACTCCAAGTCCCAACCAAAAAATAAATCAAAATGTTTCGTGAGATGAAAAACAAAACGAGAGACTTTTTTTTTTCTTTTCATTATGTTGTTTTGCTCTGTAATAAATTTTTTGTTTAGATCCGATCAGACGGTTGAGTCTGCAAACTCTCTGGAAGCCTGTTCGTAGTTAACATCTTCCTCAACGAGCGGCCGTGTGTCCGCCGCCGGATCGTATCCCTGAACGACGAGCACCGACGCGGTTGTTGAAAACTCCGACGACGACAGCAAACGTCCAACTGGTCCTAACTCAGGACAATCCGTACTGTTAACCAACGACGCAACCGCCGCATTTCTCCCGACGACGAAGAGATTGCATTTGTTCATCGCTTTAAGCGTTGCGATGATATCTTCTTTGCTCTCAACGACTCTCTCCTCGTAAGCCAACGACTCATCCCCTCTTGGATCGTTCAACAACTCCCTCACAAACTCTCCATCAACCTCTTTCTCTTCCTTCTCCTTCTCGTCTTCTTCACCTTTCTCGAATCTCTTCAACGTCCCTCTCGCAGCTACGAATTTGAGTACGGTTAGCGTGATTCCTGGATGCTCCACCATTTTCATCCCGTAGGCGAGAGCTTCTCGATCGTCAAGACCTCCGAAGAAAGGAACCACGACCTTGTAAGAAACCTCGCTGGCTACGACCTGTGAGGTCCCTCCGAGTCCTCTGTCCACAAGAATCCCGACGGAGCAAGGAGCTCGTTGCAAGACCCGTTGGTTCACAAGATGGAACCCATGTCCGATCGACTCCATCGCTCCGTCCGCTCGCTGATGCTTGTGAAACGGAAGCAGAATCATCGCCACTCGTTTCTGATGCGCGCTTTGGCATATGTCCACGTGGATGCTGGTTAGGTCTGAGATTGCAGTCATTGGCCTAACCGCTACAGCTCGTAGATGCTGGTAAGCCTCGAAGGCAATCACCATATGATCCGTTGATCTCTCGATCTTGTTCCAGATCGGGAGTCCGTTGTTCCGAGCTTTGTGAACCATGGCGATCGCTGATGACCGTTCAGAGAGCTCCATTAGATGCATGGCGTAAACGCAGAGACGTCCCTTTTGGCCTGTTCCTCTTGACGACTCGATCAGATTGATCAATGTAGGGATGTTGCGAGAACTGTGGAAGCAAGTAAGTATCCGTAGCTCCGAATCATGATCTTTTCTTTGGATTGTTCTATGCTTGTACGGTGCTCCTTTTCTTGCGGGTTTGTAAATCGCCATCAAAAGTGGAGTTGTGATGAAGGTCGTGAACAATGCCATTAGGACTAAGATCGCAAACGCTTGATCATTCAGCACCTTCCGGTCCTTGCCGATGTTTAGGACAATGAGCTCAACTAAACCTTTGGTGTTCATAAGCACTCCAAGTGCCATGGCTTCTCTGAAAGGAACCTTGCAGAGCATAGAAGCACCAACGGTTCCCACAATCTTCCCGAAACAAGTGGTGAGTATGACAAGAACTAGAAGTCCCCATGATTGCGCTCCTCTGATCGTTGTTACATCGGTTTTAAGACCGCTAGACGCGAAATACAGCGGTAGAAGAAGCCCCGAGACAAGATCCTCTATCTTCTCAGTCAAAACTCTGCAGAAAGGTCCTTCTTTAGGAGTCACTATACCTATCACAAACGCCCCAAACAGCGCGTGTATCCCAATAGTGTCCGTCAAAAAGCTTGCCGCTAAAACCAAGGTGAGAGTGACACAGACATAGAGTTCCTTCACAGGCTCTCCTTCAGGACAGCGTCTAGCCATATAACCAAGCAGAGGTTTGATTGCCACAACTGCAAATATCACAAATCCAGATCCACTAAGAAGAACCCAAACAGGTACAAGAGGAGAACTATCATCTCCTGAGAGAGCAATCGCAAGCGCAAGAAGTATCCAAGCTGCAATATCGTTCACTCCCGCTGCAGACATGGCCATACGTCCAATGTCGGTTGTTAGAAGCTTTAGCTCAGCTAGGATACGAGCAAGCACAGGGAAGGCAGTAATTGATAAGGCAACACCCATGAAGACTATAAAAGGAAGCTGATGGACTCCTTTGCTTATGGTGGCACTGAGAACAAAAGATGTTCCTACACCCATTATAAAAGGAAGCGAGATCCCAGCTACGGCTATCAGTAGTGATTTCTTTCCGGTTTTTCTGATCGCTGAAAAGTCGAGCTCAAGCCCAACTAGAAACAAGAAAAACAGAAGACCGATGTTTGCGAGCGTGTCTAAGACGGTCATGCTCTTCTTTGGGAAGATGGTGTCAAGATAAACCTTGCTTCGTCCCAGAGCAGTAGGTCCAAGCAGTATCCCTCCCTACAGAGCCATCCATTTAAGCCTTCTTACTATGTGATTAAATTATCATCGAAAAGTATAAATAGATTGAAGAAAACTCACAATGATCTCGGCAATGACCCGGGGTTGTTTGAGAGGTTTAAGAAGGAAAGCTAAGAGCCTCGTAAACACAACCACCAAGCAGATCTGTAGGATGATCAGAGGAAGCGCGAAATCAAGAGGGCTTTCGTTTTGGAAGGCTCCATTAGAAGTAGCCTTCATTGCACCCGGGCAATTCCCCGTAACGTTGGTGCTAGCCATCCTAGTCGAGACGTAACTTAAACGGGTTGATGGTTGGTCGAGAAATGCGACACTGCTTCAACCTTCAATAATGCCTTGGCTGCTCCCTCATTGCATTGCCGAGCGAGGAGGAATGAGACTTGGGGCCGGAGGAGAAAAGGAAACACAAAGATCTATTATGTTCTGTCTCTGTTTGTCATAAACAGAACCTATGTTCAAGAAGTGAGTATATAAAAAAGAAAAACAGAAAACTAATAGTGTTGACAGTGCTAATAATAGGAAGACGAGATTGAGGAGGACATACCATTTCCAGGGTGGGCATATACCTCGCACCTTTTTCTATTTATAGACTGTCAGTTACTTAACTTCCAACCAAATCGCATCACTCCTTCACAGATACGAACTGCCTACACTACGCCTTTGTTTCCGTCTCTGTTTTCTCTGTTTTCCACATATATCCATGTATATACATGGGAGAAGAATTTATAGCTTACACGATAAGTAAACATCCATGAGATGCACAAAAGCAGTAAGAATGCATTTAAGAGGAAGTAGTCAACATTGTTCCAAGCCGACTAATCTACATTTCAACCCAATCATGGGTTCTCTCTACATTCAAATACTCCCAGAAGGAAACAAACGCTTAAAACTGAAGACATTCATGCATAACCAAATCTTCCAACAACAAAAGAGAAGCCAGATTGAAGAAACAGGTTGAAAAATAAACTACCACTAGCTCTGCAATGAATGATACAACAAAGGTTCATTCACAGGTCCTTCTTCAGCAATAAGAATGCTCCAGAGATCAACTAAACCTTTC